>JARQOC010000010.1:46853302-46898688 GCA_033576535.1 Allobates femoralis | reverse complement strand
GGCATTACTAGTTCAGGACACCAGCCTCCAATTACTAAACACCTCCTTAATCTTGGAGGGCAGCGAACCAATGGCTGTCCTGCACAATTAATAGGATTCACATAGGACGCTGTTCACACAGGTTACTGCAATGTGTGCCCAGCCTTTTACATTAGCCCCTATCTCAGTAGGCGGGCTGTTTTTGGCACTACAACACTGCTACCTGCCAGAACAAACATCCCATATGGCCTAGCTGCACCCTGCAAAGAAGTGCAAAAAAAAATAAAACCCAATAACAATTTAATTAATCAATACAAAGTTGCACCTTGCACGAGCGCAATGGTCGACTGACCAAAGTAATGCTGTAGTAAGGAAAAATCTTAAAGTCTATCTATCAAGGCTTTTTATTATTATTTTGTCCTATGAATCTAGGAATTGGAGCCATTAAAGGGGTTGACTAATATTTTAACATTGACGGCTTATCTTTAGGCTATCAAATTTATTTCTGAAATATACGTCCAGGGAGATTAGCTATAGTGCCATGGGCAGTAAAATTTTAACTACCAATTTTCTATCAAAGTGTGGGCATCAGCAAACTTGTTTGTTTCATCAAATCTTAAAGTCTATCAAGGCCTTTTGTCATCATTTTGTTGTAGTAATCTAGGAATTGGAGCCCTTAAAGTGATTGATTTGTACTTTAACATTGATGGAGTATCTTTAGGCTATCAATTTTTCTCTGCAATCTATGGCCAGGGAGGTTAGCTATAGTGCCGTGGGTTGTAAACTTCTTGATTATATTGCGCACCATGGACAAAGGAACATCAAGATCTCTTGAGATGGATTTGTATATATTATATGAAATATTTATTCACTTAAGCTGGTTTCAAATTGGCATTTTATTTTATTCCGGGGGCATGGAGGTGTTGTGGACTCCTCAATCAGGTGTATCAGCCTTGGTTCATCTGCAGCCAAATCTTACAAAATTTTTGGATGCACGCGTGCATTGAGAATAACAGACACCTGACATGAGCTCAAGATGCAAAGAAGTTCTGAATTTATTTGCAGAAGCACATACATTTCTACTGGGGGTGGGCCACAGGATGGGATCATTCATTAATTGGTTACAGAATATTATACATAGCTAATCATTGGATCATTGGTTACTAATAATCTGAAAACTGATTGGACTATTATTCTAAATATATTCTAAACACATATGTATCTTTGTATTTTTGTATGATTCAGGGTTATTGACTATATTAACCCATCACGCTCCTTTCTTACCTGTTGTTTTTAGGACATGTTCCCTTCTAACTAAAACATGCTAGACATTGGCTTCACTCCCACTCACTTCATTGCTTCAATAAACACAGTCTTTGACTTGTTGTATGAAAACAGTACTTATTTCTCTTAAAGGCAATTACTTAAAGGGATACATATATGCTAGATATGCAGTACAATACAGGATACAAGCACATCTATGGATATTTTAATATATTGTGATGTATTGATTTCCAAAACCCAGGTAAAGTCTGGATTACCCCACAAGTGTTTTTTCAGGATGCAACTGGATGCATAGACCGTCTCACAGATCAGTGATAATACCGGTGTGGGAGCATTCCATTGCATCCGGTGGATTACCTGTTTATGACGGATCCGGTGATAAATGACATGCCATTTAGAACTCCATTCTGGGCACGCATAGTTCAAAAACTTGCATATGGTGTCCAGATCAAGCGGGATCTGAAGTCCAACAGATCCATGTTCCATTGGGCACATTCTAACTCGTAGTCCCCCAATTCAACTGCTTCTAGGTTTTGCCACAAAGACCAAAAATGCACCAAAATGCATTTTTGGTCTCAGTGAAAAAAATTGGTAACACCTGGAATAGGGAAATAAGTAAAGAACTGGATGTACCTACAAGTTCCTGTGACCCCATTGAAAGTCAATGGGGCCAAAAACTGATGCGGGGGCATCCAGTTTAAGTTGGAGGACCAGAGAATTCTCTGGTAGGCCCAGGCACTAGCACCTGCTGGCACCGTGTAGATATAACACTTGTGTGTTGGTGATGCATTCACCAATCTCCCAGGTTGTCCAACTCAGGGAAGAGTGGTGACATTAAAAGCCATCAAGGCGGAACAGAAGTCCTTTCCTATCAATAGTGACTGGCAGTCTGCAGCAGACTATTGAGTAAACAATGATGTGCAGCCGTCTCTGGGTTTTTCTACTGCTGGAAGTGACACCCATCACCCCAAGCGGTCAACTGTTCTTTGTTCCATCGCCAGCCAAAACTACTCAGTCGTAGAGCTGCACAGCCCTGTCAATACAATAGTGGCAACAGCAAGGTACTGCACATCTACCCCCTATTGATTGGAATAGGGGGTGAATACGCTATATCTAGCCTTGGCCACTGTACAGTAGATTGAGCTGTGCAGCTGAGTAGTTCCGGCCAGTGGTGGCATCGCGTGCAGCTAATGTCTGTGGGTGCCCCACTAACCAGACATTAAAGATAGGTAATCAATGTTAATGTCCCGGACAACCCCTTTAATGAAGATGAGACTGGACACAACGGCATTTCAAGTCTATGTATAAATATTTATTTTAATGTATACATTTATCCATATACACATGTAGCATAGACATCTCCTGACAGAGCATCACAAATTTGTGCTAGTTATCTCAGACGTCAAGACAAAAAATAAGAAAGGACCTATCTATCCTAGTCCACTGGTTTAGTCTTAAAAAGTCATTTAATAATGGTTGTTGTTAGTGAAAAATATGTTATGATGATTGATACAAATTTGCTATCAATGGGAAACTCAACTGATGGTTACTTTCCTTCCTTTACACTTTTTCAGCGGAAGCATCTTCAGGATTAAGCACACTTCTGTAAAAAACATATTGGCGAAGCTGCCAATATGTTAATGGCTTCAGCTAGTCCATGATTATCCTGGCATGCCGCATCTCATCACTCTGTCTAAATGAGCTCATAGAAAAATAAATAGCAAGCTCTTTGGCACCAAGTCTATACATTCCCGAGCAATGCAGCATGTGTAAGGCGGAACGTCAGGTTCAACACCTATAGAATCCTTGGAAGGGTTTTTGCGACACCAGAGAGAATTCATTTAATCTCAGTTGAAATTACGGCTTCAGTATTTGCAATGACTTCTCTTTGTGATCCTCCAGCTCGGGGATTTGAAGGCCACAGTGCTGGTTTTGTGTTAGGATGTTCACAGCTGTCAAACATTGGTCTCCCTCCAAATTCCTAGTTCCTGAATCCAATAAAGGCAAAGTACAAATTAGACAGTAATTTTGAGACAACACAAGATGTTCATGTAGACTGTCGACTGCTGGGATTATGCTTCTGTGACAATACCTCAGATTCTCTACAGCAATAATAAAGAAGTTTGTATCCTCTTGTCTTCCCTTTCATTGACATTTCAATAACATTTTCGAAATGAAGTTACATTATGTATTGGTACAAAGAATTCCCTGTTAGCTCGTGGTTCTGTCTCGGCGCTAATATATTTGTAGAATATGCCTCCCTAGACATATAGGAGACATAGAGGAGACTTGTAGCAGCATTTAAGTGGTGCAACAGAACGAATGATCCATTTAAAGCACCTACTCCTCCTTCTACATTACGATTGCGGGGTGCCAAAATGTTGCCAATTTTGTTACGTCTTGGTCTTGATCTGGAGACTTCTTGTTCCAAGGTTGGTTTCCTTCCCTGCCTGGTTCAAATGCCTGTCGTTCTTTTATCTGTGCTTCTTCCTTTCCTTTCTATTTAGTCAGGTGTTCTCATTTGTTTATTTGATCTCTGTCCAGTCACATCCTGGGTGGGGCTATTTCTACTCTCCTCTTACCCGACTTCTTTGCTGGCTATATTTGTAGGTGGATATGTGCTAAGGAGTTCCAGCCCTGCTGCTAAGGGATTTGGTAGGCTAAGACCAGTGTTGTATTTCTATGGGTTTTTTTAATTTGCCTTTCCTACACTTTTCTTTGGTTCTCTGCCAGGTTTGTAGGAGATTTCCATTTAGGCTATGTCCACATGATCCGGAGACAGTGCAGTGTCTCCTCTCCTGCAGGGAAGCCGGTGATCTCTGAGAGTGAATGCAGCAACCCGTGCCAACGGTTAGTGTATGGGGCACAGTGGTTTTTAATTGAATTCACCTGCTGAGATCACCTCTGACTCTGCAGCAATAATTTGACCTGCTTGCAGCCTGGAAGCCACCCCGCATGTTGGTTTACACTGCAGAGGAAACAAGCGCAATGGACATGGGATTTCTCTAAATCCCATCCACTGTGATAGTACTTGACAATATGCTACATCCAAAACGGTGCAAGCACTGATCATGGGAACGTGTCCTTTTTGTTCTTCTTTTCCCCTGTGTGCATGCTTTATATTTGCTCACCTTAGGTTTCTGTCTACCTCTGCACAGCTTCTTTATCCTAGCTAGTTGTGCATAGCAACATCCTGTAACGGGTGGCTATGATAGACTAAGGGTATGGGGGCATGATGGCAGAGATGGGCTATGGGACACTATGAAACTATTAAATCACAGAGGAAAATAATTAAAAAATAATTCACCTTGGCCACCTAATACTAATCACAAACTGGGTACAGTGAACTTCCCAAGATGGAGATGGGACAGTGCTGATGCATCATGGAGGTGGACCAGCCACTCCAAGCCTTTTAATTAAGGGGAGCAGCTGCTTGCGTAATGCACACTAATGATACTGCATATGCATTCTGTCTTATGGATAGGTGATATACACACACTGTACGAACAGTAGCCTATTAGTTACTTCAATTGCGGTGGGATAGTTAACACTGCATGAACATATGCACTGTGTCTGAACAATAGCCTATTAGTGACGCCCAGTGTGTCAGGCTAGTTAACACTATATGAGTGTATCTCACGTGACAGACTCACCAGTGTACCATCTAAACTCAGAAAGCCCAACTACACCATGCAAAAATTGTATAAAATGTGCATGAACAATGTGAGGTTTTAGTTGATATTTTGACCAAAATATGAAAGCTTGCAACTCAAATGTCAAGGATCCTTACGCTTGCAAGTCCCTATCTAATTATTAAACCACTGTGTGTTTTTCAGCTATTCATAAGACAGACTCCTAGTGCAGCATTATTAGTGCTGCTCCCCTTAATTAAAAGGATGTGAGTGGCTGGTCCATGTGCATGATGCACCAGTGCTGCCCCCATCTCCATCTTGGGAAATTCTCTGTACTCAGCTTGTGCATTAGTATTAGGTGACCATGGTGAGTTCAACTGGGAAACTAGTCTGACTATGTAGATTGGGGTTTCCTGGCTGACCCTGTTCACACAATTACCTCCACAGGTGAGGATGTCTGGGCCGCCACCCTTGCCTGGCTCCTGACCAGCCCTAGGCTATAACCCCCTCACCTTCCTCCAAGGACCAGGAAAAGCACAGCAATTCCAGTAGGATGGCAAACTCCATGAAGCTGGGCATGGCCTCAGAACAGCACAAGGCCTCTACAGAGCACACGGTCTTTGCAGAGAATGAACTCTTTCCCGACAACACCTGAGAGGTAATGGGAATATTTAAAGGTTGGGGAAGTGGTCTCCTAACACACCCACCAGCAGCTACCTACTACTGGAGAGCCACAGTCAGATCATGGACAGCAATACGGCTACAGCTACTGTCATTAACCCCAGAGGCACCAACAGAAATAAATCCATTTAAACACTGCAGAGCAGTCCTACATGTCATACTTTCCCTCTGATTCCTCATTAGAAATGAGACAAAACTTGATGGCCTTTTAGGCAGTCAAGGGACATTCTAGTCTTTCTAGTCTGTGCAGGAACCACTGCATGAGCCTGCAGTGGTTTAGGTTTTATTTTTCTCTGTACGCAAGTGTGAGTTGGTGCATAATACATGGCAGCCAGGACATGATAAAGGGACCAGAATGACGTGAGTCACTACAGTAATAACTAATTTTTGAAGTGCAGAAAACAGACTGTAATAACGGAAAGTAAATATAATAATGTTACTACTTACTGGCAGTAAAGAGAGGTCAAAATAATCTGGGGTCAGGTTCAGAAAATGGCGCAGTAGTGAAGTCCAATTCAAGCCAAAATAAGGAAACCAGAGGGACCCAACAGAATACAGAAGAGTAGGCAGAAAGAGGAATCAGGTCACAAGCAGAGAGTCAGGTCCAGGTAACGTAACTAACCTGGCAGGGTCTGGCTCTGAGCACAGAGAAATCAAACCAACACATCCAATGGCAAATGTACACTTGACACAGAATAGGGCAGCAAGCTTGCTTAAGTAGGGTTCTAATCAAGTGAGCTGAAATGCAGGTGAATTGCAGCACAGAGCCAGCCCAGACTGACAATTCCCAGAACAACCTAGTAAAGAAAAGAGGCAGTGTGTAGATCGTGACAACCAGCATATGGATCAAATGGTGGCAAGTTCAAGTCTTTTATGGAGACTAAAAATGAAAAATAAGATGTTGCAAGATAACTGGCTTCAAAAACGCAAACATGGATATTATGATACTCTGTTGAGGGATGTATATGTTATTTGCATCTATATGTGGTCTACTGATGGTCATAAATTGCAGACTTTTGAGGGCTAAGCTAGCACATCATGATAATATACTAGAAGGGAGTATATTAGAATTGGCCTCCTTTCAGTGAACAATTAGTGGTAATTCCAAGGATAGCTCCTAAAAGAATGACAAAGATATATTGTACACAGTTACTCAATGAGAATGATACTTCCACTTTGTGTTTTCTTCTTTTCTGTAATTCACTGATTTATTCGGAGACTTTGTATTCGCTCGTTGCCATTTCTCACATTCATTTTAATTTTTCCAGGTGTTGATCTTCCATTAAGCTCACTTATTTCTGTAAGCTCTCATTTACAGATCATTATCTTGCCATGAAATTGGCAAACTGTCATTTGTAAATCTCATTATGAGCTTTCTCGTTAATAACAAAGATATGAATATTTGAAATGTTCCGTGCTATCGTCAATAACCAGGGTTCAGAAGGTGCATTTTTTGTTTAGTTTTTTTTGGGGGGGCAGGAGTTTTTCCATATCACATTTGAGGCAAATTAAAGAACTCATTAATTTCTCTTCCTGTATTCGTATGGTTCTGTATCCAATGCTTTGTAACTATTTAGTACTGAGAATTCATAAGGAATACTTGGAAGTATTGATGAGTTAGATTGCGCTGAAATCCCCAAGTACAGATGAGAGAATCTTTTATAATGCAAATCTGTTGGATTTGTTGATTTTTCCCAGAAAACTAAATTTACTGGAAATTGATTCATCACGATTTAAAATAATCCCAAACCGTCAATCATCTTGAAAATTCTCTTTTCCTCGCAGACTAACCTTTTCTACTGTTGTGCTGACACACGCTATCTGCAATGGTTATCCACTGTTTTATGTCATTCACTTTAAATATTGGTGACTTGGTGATGCCCACACTGAAGGATGGCGACGGCTCGGTAATGCGGTCTTGGGGATGTCTACAGTGACGCATGGTGTTGACTCAGTGATGCCTACAGTAAAGCAAGGAAGTGGCTTGGTGATATCTACACTGAAACATGGCCGCCTCTCGGTGATGTTTACAGTGAAGAATGGGGTATTGGGGATTTCTACAGTAAAGCATGGTGGTGATTCAGTAATGTGCACAGTAAAGCAAGGTGGTGGCTTAGTGATTCCCATAGTGAAGCTTGGCGGTGACTCGTTGTTGCCTACAGTGAAGCATGGTGACGGCTTGGGGATGTCTATAACAAAGCATGGTGGGGATTTGGGGATGTGTATAGTGAATCATGTTGTTGACTCAGTGGTGTATTAGTGATTACCACAGTGAAGCATGGTGGTGGCTCAGTGATGTCTTCAGTGAAACAAGGTGTGATTCAGTGATGGCTACGTTGAACCATGGCAGGGATTCTGTGATGATCAAAGTGAAGCAAGATTATGACTTTATGATATCAACTGTGAAACACGTCAGTGACTCTATGATACCTATGGCATGGTGGGGGTTCAGTGATGTCTACAGAGAAACACAGTGGGAGCTCAGTAATATCTACAGTGAAGCATGGGGAGGCTCAGTGATGTCTACAATGCAGCATGATGCAGGCTCAGTGATGTCTACAGTGAAGCATAGTGGGCGCTTGGTGATATCGACAGTGGCTCGGTGATACATACAGTGAAGCATGGTGGCTTGGTGATACCTACACTGAAACATGGCGGGGGCTCGGAGATGCCTATAGTAAAGCATGGTGGGGTCTCAGTGATGTCTACAATGAAATGTGGTGGTGAGTCTGTGGGGTTCTCTGTGAAGCATGACAGTGACTTGGGGATACTTTGGTGCTGCTTTGCATCCTTAAGCACTGGAAGACTTCAGAATATGGAGAGCAAGATGGATTCCAAAGAACGTAATAGAATTATCATGTAATCTGTAAGGAAGCTAAGGCTTGAGCATCGTCGCACCTTTCAACAGGACAATGATCCCAAGTATTCCTTACAGTCCAGTAAAGCTTGGTTCCATTCTGGAATGGTAGTCTTCATCACCTTATTTGAACCCTATAGAAAAGTAGAATGTGAAGAAGGTGATTGTAGCAAGCTCAAGAATTTTAGTGACCTGGAGGCCATTGCCTATGAGGACTGAGCTAAGATTACTAAGTAACATAAGCAGCAACTGGGATCTGGCTATACATCACATGTGCAGCAGGTCATAGCAGTCAAAGGGGATCTACTAAGTACCAAAGAAACTTGTCATGAACGGGTTGAATATTTCCTAGACTATAGTAGTCAGTAAAAGTGGCATTATGTTTTGAATTTGGAGAAACCACTTGTTATATTAATTATGTTTTAGAGTGTTCTTGTTTGCAGAAAGTTTGTGAAGTTTGCTAATCAACTGAATCTGCATTGCTGGTGATGGGGGGTGATTGATTTTGATTGCCACTATAGACATAAACAAAGTGACTGCCAACACTTACAGAGATTTTAGACCCGGCTAAGGATTCCCCATCTCTACCGGGAACCGGGAACCTAATCACTCTGATTCACTTTGGAACCTAAACTTGGAATTCCAACTCTTCAATTTCTGCTAATAAAATAATACTGGTAGGCTCACATATTGCATCCCCACAGTCCATATAAATTAACCTTTAAATGGCTGTAAAATGTGTGTTTGGCAGTGGAATATAGCAACTAGTGTTTCGAATACTGTAATTGAAGAATGAAATAGCACCAAGTGACTGGAGCAGTAAAAGACTTGGCCGTGAATACACAAAACGTAAATCGGGCAAAAAGAAATTACACGCCTAGGGGCAGAGGTGGAAAGGAAATGGATAGGCTTCCTCTTTATCTTGACAAGCTGTAAAAATCAATGCTGAACAGTCATGAGTTTTCTTGTTCAGAACGAATATTGCTCTAAGCAGACTGAGAAAATAGCACTATTAGACACACTATATTGCACTGAGACTTTTGGCCATTGTCAAATTTTGGCTCTGAAGAGCAACCATGGGAAGCAATTGGGTCAACTGAAATGCTGGTGGCATTCCATTCACCTTATATAAACTTCATACTTATGTTAGAAATGTTACTTACGTTTTCATCGATGAAAATGTTTCTAAAAATACTCAAAAAACGTATTTGTAAATATAATTGTCATGCCTTGGTTTTGAGACTCGGTACACTGACCTCTTTCTGCATTGTCGATTTGCTTCCCTGCCGAGCCTTTGTTTTTCCTCCCTTGGTTTGCAGTTAGTCAGGATTTTCTCACTTTCCTATTTTTTCTCTGTCCTATCACAGTTTGGGTTGGGCTATTTATACTCACCTTTCACCAGCCTTCTTTGCTGGCTATACTTCTTGGAGGATGTTTGCTCTGAAATGAAGGGATTTTGACTGCTAGGTAGAGACCAGTTGTATCACTTTGCTTTTGCTCTCTTATATATCCTCAGAACACTTTCCCTCTCTACTCACTTAGGTTGGTGGGAGGCTTCTCTTGCTTTCATATAATATACTTCTTTTTCCTCCTTGTGCATCTGATTTAAGTTTACTCACCTTGGGTCCCTGTCTACCTCTGCATACTTTCTTTCCTGGCTAGTTGTGATTAGTGAACTCTCATATGGTTCCTCCAGAGGAATGAGAAACCACTCAATGGCCTTTCAGGGAGCCAGGTCCGAGTTTACGTTTCAGTTGTGCCGCTATGGTTTTCTATTTTGTACAGTAACCAATAGGGTGTGGGTGCGGCTGTTGTGTTATAGGCCTTAATTTTCCTTTTACCCATGTTTGAGTTAGGTACCTGCTTAACATAATAACCAGCCCTTTAAAGTGTGGTGGGCCATTATAATGGATCCTATTACCACCCTAGCCACACAACTGCTGGCCTTGTACTGGAAGTGGTGGATATCAAGCTCCACATGAAAGCCACATTAGAAACCAAGGTAAAATTGCTGGTCTGTTTCAATGAGAATAGAAGTAAGTTTTCAATTTTATGTGCCTCATGCAAATTGTACTTTTGCCTCCATCCTTTTTGCCTCTTCCAGGTGTGAGCGTAAAAAAGTGGGCTTTGCATTGTCTTTACCCCATGGGGATCCACAAGTTTAGGCATTTCCTTTGCCTGAGGATTCACATTTTCCTCTGTTGAGTCACTTTTCTCGGCTCTTGGCCTCATTTATGACGACCCTGACAAAGTCATTGTTGGTGAATCCAAGATCCGCAACTTGTTCAGAGAGACTGTACAGTTGAGGAATGCTGCTCACAATTTAGATGTTGGTCAGTAGAGAACTCCCGGAACGACTATACTCTTCGGAGTAATTTCTGTCAGGGACCTTTGGGCCCAGTTTAGGGACAGTCCCTACCCTTTGTGTCTGGAGAAAGCTATGACAGTGGCTGTTCATCTGGATAGATTCCTGAAAGAGACCCATTAAATGCTGTTTCTTCCTCCCTACCAGTTGATGCTGATGTACCTGTGCAAATTGATGCTTCCAGAGACACCAAAGGTGGAGCTGAACTTGCAGCATTTGTTCGATTTTGATTATATTGCGGTGGTGCTGGGCATGTCATGATTCAGTGTTTCAAGTTTATTAACCCTAGAACGCATACCCATAGAAATCTACACATTCACGCACCTGGGGCCTTTTAGGCCCGTTTTCAATTATCATGGAATAACTAAAAAAAAATACTTTTCAAAGTTTATTGCAAAGTAAGGATGCATTCCCACTAGCGCTGGAGTCCGCCCGGACGGGATTCTGTAATGGATCTGACCTCCTGGTGACCCCAGCTAAGGCTGGCGGAATGACTGTGCCATTGTAATTTTAGATGTCAGTAAACTAAAAAGAAAAAAAGAAAAAGATTACAATCAGGCTTGTGCACTGTAAACAGTATGTGATAAGACTCTTTGTTAGGGTCTCAGCACACCAAGCGATATAAAGCAGGTAAAGTGCAGCCCCCCTCCTCTTACCTCCAACAGATCACTTTCTTGTAGTGCAGTAGAAGCCTCTGGTTTTGGAGCTCAGAAAGTTTCTATTTCCAGACAAAAGAAAGCTGACTTCTTCCTCCAAAGCTCCAGCAATTAGGACAAAAAGACCTGTGATGAGGTCAGTGACACATGGCTTTGTGAGGGAGCCTCCCTTCCAAGATCACATGACCATGTTGTCATGCAGAATCCACACTCTTCCCAGAGTCATAAAAGTTCTTCCCCAGCAACAATACAGACAAAAAGACTGAATATCACATGTAAACCTAGAACGGGCCTAAAAGGCCCCAGGTGCGTGAATATGAGGTAGTCCCAAAAAAAGGTTGTTATACTGAAATGTCTGTAACATAAAAATATATGAATAACTGGAAATTACTAACAACTATATACCTGAGGATTACCTAGATTTTCAAAATTCAAACTAAAGTACTTTTACAGAAAATAGAAAACAAGTAACCTGGCGGGCCTGCGAGGCCCCAGGTATGCGTTCTAGGGTTAAGACAATTCAAAAGGGGAAAAAAAGAGACTTTTTGGGGAGATGCAGGATCCAAGAGTCTGAGATCATTTCTAATACAGGTGTCCATTTTTTTCTTACATTGAGATCAGGTCTGGTTTTGTTTGCACGTTCTCGCTTGTTGATTCAGGTTCTACCTTGAATCTAATTGATCATGACTTCGCTGTAGATTTTGGTTATGATTTCTCCTGTCTCAACATACCCACTCAAGTTTCTGCTATTGATGACTACCCTCTTTGACATAGTAACTCTACTATAAAGGTTGTGAATATATGTATGAAGGTAGGAGGATCACACACCGAATCTATTTAATTTATGTCTCCATCTTCTCTATCTGCAAAGGTAGAGCTTGGCCTTCCATGGCTATTTAAACACAATCCGGTCATTCACAATTGTTTTATTGCATTTGCAACCTGGTTAATTATATTGGAGATTAAAAAAAATCATGTGTCTGAGCTAAAGAATGCATCTGTTTCCAGTTTACAGTACATCCAATCTCATTCCGGAAATTTAATCTTTTTTTGGTCTTAAATTTGAAAATTATGCACCGAAAATTCACTTGTTAATATCTGTCATGGAAAGGCAACACCTTAAGGGGCTAATGATGGATCAAGCCATGCTTTACCCGGAGGCACCGGATGATCGGTGATGTTGTATTAATGGCTAATGTAGCCATCAATATCACCTTCCCTCTGGAGAAACAATAAGAAGATATCCACCAAGTTGTGGCACTATGAAAACATTGATGTTCTTCATCTATTCAAGTAATTATGGCACTGTATCATGATAGAAATATTAAAATAAAATAATCATATTAAAATGGTAGTGTCCTAGTTCTGTGAAGTTGGGGTTTTTGGATTAATCATATAATTTTTTTTGCATTTTTTTGGGGTTGAACTTTGATAGATTTAAATGTTTAAAGCCTTGAATGTCTTAATATTTAAAGCTTTGAATAAGCCTCTAATGATGGGTTCTTCTGTATTGGAGTCTTGTTTGTTGGTATGTAGACTTTGGCTGGTTTCTCATTGTACAATCATGATATGTAATCTCCACCCTGGAACCTCAAATCGGTGTCTCTATCCCACATACCATCTTTATGTAGGGAGGGTCTAGGGTGCTGCCCCCCCCCCCCCCATAATGGAGGATGCTGTGACCTTGTAAGCATCTGTCAGTTTGTATATTGTAAACATACATTATTGGTTTATTTGTAATATGTAATGTGGCCAGTGTATTAGTAACTGCTTCCTTGGCGCTCTTGGGTTAGCTAAGGTTAGTTGTGGTTAGGTGATTTGTACACCCCCTAAGGGTGGAGTTAGGGGAAACAAAAGGGGTTTGCAAATGAGGAACGCATGAGAACTGAGAGAAGTGACAGGTGCTGTGAGAGGTGTGGTGAGTAGGAGCCCCAAGAATCAAATTTGGTCAGACTTTTGGGTTAATCTTGGGACCTGGACATGCAGTGGTCCAATACCGGACAGTGACAGCCAAGTGACTGCTTCCATGAGGGGTTGAGCCCATGAGTTCCTGGGTCGTGTCCAACTTCTATTGGTGGTTAAATATTCCTCTTGGTTGCTAAAGGCTTGTGGATGCTATAGAGTGAGCCATAGACATGTAGCGGAAGAGTGTTGTCTCATTGGCCATTCAAATAGTTACACTAAATTCCTGTTGGTGGGATGGAGTGGATCCAAAAAGACTGTTTGATTCTGCTTTGGTAAGATGACACTAACAGAGAAGATGACAGGCTTGAGTGTATCTTTGGACGCCCAAGTGCCAGGGAAGCGGTCGCCATTAAATAACTGTAGGAAAAGGATGTGTATGCAACATGTGTGTGAATGCCAGTTGTCAGGAACTCCAAGTAAGGTTCCTATGTAGAGAAAAAAAACTATGGTGTCTGTGTATTCATACAAGGGAAAAGTGGCTCAAAATGTGTCTGCACTGGGGAGGTGGCAGGGGAGCAGACTGCTGATCTAGGGCTGTAAAGCAGCTGCTGAGCCTCACGCCTCCCCCCCCCCCCAACACTTATATGACCCAAAACACTCAGATTTACCCTCTTCTTCCAGTTAATGCACTATTTTGACAACCATAACGATAATCTGGGGTTCCAAGGACTCACTAGAATTCATCCTGCTTTAACCACAAGAATTATTTAGATGATGTAAATAACTGATATCAGCTTTTCCTTGTGATTACCATTGTTAACAAAGCAATGATCATCAACAAGGTTGTGAAAATTCTAGAAAAAAAACAATTTCACAGGGTTCTGCCACCTGACCGTTACACAAGCAGCAAATGAATTGCAAAATCCACTAATTGAAAAACAAACATAAACATTAAACAAGAAATGCTAATTAGCGCTAAGTGTTAATGGGTTAAAATAATGAACTACTTTTGTTGGTTTTACACATATGGTTGTTGGTGAATCATTAGTGAAAAAGCAAATATAATAGATATCATGGGCGTAACATGTCTACAAATGATAGGTCACATAACATGTAAAATGCAATAGTGTTGAAACTGCCTTATTTTTAGGAATATAAGATGCACCTTGATTTTAGAGGAGGAAAATAAATCTGAAGCACAAAATGTGTTCTTGACGCACTGTTATGGAGGGATCTGTTACAATAAGCCAGTTGCCGGCAGTAATCAATGTATCTGCTATTAAGAAAAATGAATATTCACTGCTCCCCACACCCATAACCTTATCCACCTTCAGTGGGCATGGGGAGCAATGAATATTCATTTTCTTTAATATCAGACACTCATGTTTGCCCCATCTCTGTCTTCCAACCCTGCTCCTGTCTTCTATGACCCAGCTCCAACACTTCCCCCCTTCCACAGCTAGCCAAGTACACTTGGACCCCCCACTTTCCTTCCCAATTTTTTCTTGGGGGAAAGTGCATCTGATTGTCCGAAAAAAAATGTACATTTGTTTAATTGGTGCCATAGTCCATCAATAAAATATAGGTACCTGGTTATAACACCTAGGGCCAAGGGAAAAAGCAAATTGAATGAATGAATGAATGAATGAATGAAATCAGCGTACTTGAACAGATCACACTGTCATTAAGTGGTGGGGCTATTTAAGAGTTAATATATTTACCTTGGTCCATCGCTGACAAAGGAAACCATTGTTTTTGAAACATGTAGGGGGGGGCAGCCTCATCTTCTGTAGTTGGATTGTGACGTCACACAACGCTGCTTCATTGAGGATCTCATGTTGAATCTTGAAGTCATCTGATCAGGGTATTATCGTTGCCGGCCAGAGCGCTGATTTCATCGGACTTTGCTTTTTCCCTTGGGCTTCTGTCTCACAATCAGGTACCTTTATTTATTGATTGACTGCCACAGTGGACAAATCTAGTTGTATTTCAAACACTTATCCAATTGCACTCTTCATTTTATGTTCAACGCTCTCAGTCGGACGTTCTTGACAGGAGCCAGGTGTTTTTCGGGAGCTCCTTTAGTAGCTGGCTCATTTTCTTGCTTTTACACGCTATATGACCTATCATTTGTAGACTTGTTACACCCATGACACCTATTTTATATGCATTAGTACTTGTGATTTACCAACAACCATATGTGTGTAGCCATTAAAAGTAGTTCATTATTTTAACCCATTAACACTTAGTGCAAATTACCTCTTCTTCTGCAAGGTTGTGAAAACTATTTGCCCTCCACCCACATGAAATAAACCCCGTGAAAAGTGACTGCTTCCCTCAGACAATCAGCTTCAAAAGGGGTTGTCTACTGTTTATTACTTAGAATCTAATATTATGTCGGAGCCCTGGCTCACTAGATAAGGCTCTGGTAGTATCTTAAACTGGTGCGCTCCTGTTGCTGTCAGACTTATTCTCTCCCTTATGGTGCCGTCACACCTGCCTACGTCGCTAGCGACATCGCCGAAAAAGTGACGTATCAGCGATGTCACTAGTGACGTCGCGCTGTGTAAACGAGCGGCGCAACCGCGTTTTATCGCTGGTCGCAGGTTGACAGGTTTAGGGGAAGAACCGTAAACCTGTCAACCGGAGACCTGCGATAAGGCTGGATCGCGCCGTTTGACATCGCCAGAGCGATGTTGGCGGCGATCCAGCCTATACCGCAGCATTGCTGCGGATCGCTCGCTGGGCTGAGCCCAGCCCAGCGAGCGATGTCACCGCCCGCATAGCTGCGGTGTCGCCGGCCGCAGCGATGCTATGTGACAGCTGGCCAGTGATGTCGGAACCGAGCGGGCACCCGCGCATCGCTTCCGATATCGCTGGCCAGATCGTGCTGTGTGACGGCACCATTACCTTTCCTCTTGACATGACATTGTGGAGCCCACTGGGAAGGGGTACTCAGCACCGGACTGGGGTACTGCTGGGGATATCACAGTGGTCTTGGTCCGGACCGTGTCCCAGGTTTCGCAAGTAAATGGGGGAATATTTACAGGGGAGTTTGTCATGACGCCACCCACAGGTTGGGGTCAGGGTGACCACTGCTGCTGCAGAACCTCCGGGGATGATGTTTAGCAGCTGGGGATGTAATGGCTCTCCGCAGGTAGAGCTTGGTTCCCCGGGGCAGAGATAGTAACAGTCTATAGATGGTGCTATGGATATTGCAGGATAGGGGTAGTAGTAGAGATGATAGCTGCTTGTGAGGGAACGCAGGATTTGAGCACAAGGATCACACACACTCACGGTTTTGAAGTTTTCCAAGTCTTTACGGCAGATGATGTTGTTAGCAGAGTACTGTCCACGGAATCTGTACCTGGTCTGGGTTGCGCCCACCCTGCCCGGGTCCTCAGCTTCCCTCTCCTGCACTGTGTGTGGCCCTGCTGCCGCTTCAGCTAGGCTGCTGGCCTGTCTCTCCTCACAGGTACCCCCTTTGCTAGGCAACTTGAGTCTTTCCTCTGTATTTCTGATCCCGCCGTGTTGCTTTGCTGAGGTACAGTGTAGATCTATAACCTCCACTAGTCCGGTGTTTACTGTGCTGCATGTGTCAGTCACAGTTCCGGATCCGGTATCCGGTCTGTGCGCTCCTTTGGAGCGAGTTATGAGGTAACTCAGTGTCCCAGATGTGTTCTCCTGTTTCTCTTACTCCTTTCCTCAGACCCTGGCTAGGCCTGAAAGTGGGTAGCAGGCTGTGGAGAGGCCTAAGGCAGCCCCTTTACACCACCAGTCTTTCTTCCTCAGTCCTCCCAGGAACTGAACTAACTCCAACTGACTGTCACTGCCACTCTGAGGTAAACAACATTAGCTCCTCCCACCACTCTGCTCTTCCCCACTTCCTCTCCACACCAGAATATATAGGGAAGCAGCTTTAACTCCCCATTCTGGCCTGGAGGCGCTAGTGTAGTGTTGTGGGTTGTGTGGCGAGTTAAACCTTTGTGGTCTTACTGTGGCACATTAACCCCTGGGGTACCATAACATGTCCTGAGATCAATGCCAAGAGTTGTCCAGATCGTCAAAAACAAACAAACATGATTTTCTGATATTCTTTTGAGACTTGCTTATGCTTTATGTGCCATTAAGTTTTCACCCAAAGGTTGTGATGTAAAATACAGTCTGTCTGGGGGATTCTTGGTTTCAGCCTGGCAGATGTAGTTCATCCAAGTATGGAAAGTATATGGGCAGTAGTCGTGGACATAGGCTTCACTTTCCTTGTCCTGACGCACTACAGACAATGATGGTTTGTGTGGGTGTGTGCAGTACCTCAGAGTCAGAAATCTCCACTGCCCATTCTTCTGCAATGAGTGTGGCACCGTTTCATCTGCGCCATACAATAACATAGCCTGTCCATGTTTTGTGAACAGTTTCCTTTTTATTTATGGCCAAACTAGTGAGTTGGGGAAAAGATATTACATGTTCTTTCTTTCATCCAGTACAGTACATCAATTCATTTCCAAGAGACATTGAGAGCATCTTATCTGCAGCAATAGAGACAACAAAGGAGTACAGTGGTAGTTGTATAGACTGCCCTTTCTTGATAGAAGTGTTTGAACGTTTTCCCTGTGATCTCTTACAAGGGCTGGTCATAGAATCATTTCACTCTTCCGTGTCCTAGCTGGACAGCACCCTTTTCTTCACTAAGGTTCCCCATTAGTAACCAACACTGGACACACTTTAAAGTTCTATTCACCACTTGCCTGAGTTGCTCTGCTACCTATTCACTGTCAGATCTTCATATTCTTATGTTTCCTCTACCAATGCTTCTCCTTGTCCCGCTCACTAGACCAACATGTCTTTCTGCTCGCTACTACAAACTGCCACTTATCGCTACTCAACTTGAACCAGGGCTTTCCTTTCTATCAGGTCCCTAGCATCCCTCCCCTACCTGTTGTTTGGGAGCTTAACTCTATCACACCTAAACACAGAGAAGTCCAACTATGTGACAGGGAAACAAACGAAGTCTTGTGGCCGGTTTTAGTACTGCAGCCCACATAACCTTATACATCTTATACACTATACATTAACAACACGGCTATATTTTGCAGTACGATACATCTTATACAATACTACATTGCATATACATTACACTATTATGGTAAAACCATTGATGTCTTCAGGGGGTACACGACCATAGGCCCACCCTCTTAAGGTACCTTTACATGCCGCAACCGCAGCGAGAAATCTGACCGGCAATCTGTAGCCCTGTCACAATCGCCGTGAAATTGCCTCGAAATTGCGACGTGTAATTGGGTAATTTGGCGGCGATAAAAAAAGGTTGCGCCTGGTTCCGATTTCACAGCACTGCTCAAAAATCCTCCAAAATCAGAGGCAATCATGAAGGCGAAATTCCCGGCTTTTGGCGTGTGAACGGGCGATAGGAATGGAATCTGCGTCGCCTGCTGATTTCCCGGAGGCGTGCCACAGCGTGCTGGACACCGCGCCCCGTTAGAGATGATTGGTGGTGGCTACTGTGTTTTCATTGGCTGTCACTTGACACCGCGCCATATTTGAACAGCGGTCCATTCACCACCACACAATGGCAATGGCGTCATGTATTAGCCAGCCTTCCAGGGCAGGCTGCCCAATCATAACGCTATTGCGTTGTCTAATCAGCGTGTTTGGGGCGCGGTATACACCAGTCTGTTATGCCTATGTTCTCGCGGCGCTGATCATGTACGCCCACATTCCTTTGGGGATTGCGGCGTGTGAAGCGGCAACGGGAGTGTACCGGATGTTTCCCGCTGTTGGTGTGGCAACTTCCGGGGAGACACGTCGCCTTAGGTTGAGGGCGAAATTGCGGCGTGTAAAAGCGTTCTGAGGCAACCATGAAAAATGTGCATGCGCACGTTAGATTGCCTCCTATTGCCGCCAAAGGTTGCGGTGTGTAAAGGTACCCTTACAGATTTGTGAACATAAGAAGAACTAAGAAAACTTGATTAGAAAGGAATAAGTACATGACTGACATTACTACTCTTGGCTTTAACAATCCTATGCCAATCCAAATCACTGTCATATCAAATAATTTATAAACTATGGGAATTGTAGTCACTTACTTCTCACCCATTGGGACTCCCAACCTAATGTCGACGTCGGTAACTCTTTGAAGTATGGGAGGAAACTGTTGTAACTGTCAGAAATCCAAGCAAATAAAAGGAGAACCAAAAATTTGTTCAGATGGATTCAAGCCAAAGTTTGAAGAGCTTCAAAGCACTATACTAAATCTAGAGCTACTGTGGTGCCATGGAGTAATGCAGTGGGCTACACATTTTGCAACAGTTGTTTACCAAGAAACTTTTAGTGTTACTGTATCTTTTTTAAGAATTCCAAATTGTCCATGTTCCTCTGTAACTAAACCTTCAAGTTTGTTTTCAAGATTGGAATTTTGAGCAAACCCTGACAGTTCTTGTCTTTGAACGCTTTTCTTTATTACAACTTGTAACTTTGAGGAATGATGGACAAGCTGGGAGGGATTCGTTGTCTACTATTCACCACAAACCGAAATCTCATTTGTATGCCGCGCAGGGCAGCGATCTAGCGCCAACCACCTGAATAACACAATGCGAAACTCTGCAGACACAAAGGATTCTGGTTATGTACATGCAAATAAGCAGATTCAGGCAATTGGAACAAGCAATAACAGGCTACATTCTGTAGAATAAGAATGAGATTCAAGGCATTATAGTTAATACGTTGGACTCTATTTACTAATAAAAAGGGGAACAGCGTGCCGTTATTGAACGTCAAGCTACGATCTGCTCAGCCTACGTCTTAAATGGTGGCCTTTACGTCTTCTGGAGGAGGCAATACATGACTGTTCTCCTAGAATTATTCTCTGAGATATAATGAATCATTTTAAAATAAAGTGGCGCGGGTGCGTTCTATCTTTATCCTTCCCTGTTTTGCATTGCAAAGTGGACCACAGACTTTTCTCACAGTTAACTCTCTGATTCTCCAAAAGCTTTTACAATAGCTCTAAGAAGCCTTGGTGTTAACTATAGCAATCAATTTATATACAACCGACATCTTTATAACATGCAATAGAAAGCTGATTTCTGATTGGTTGCTTTAACCTACACCCTTCTTACCTTTTTTTAATTTAAGATTTAATTTAAGATTATTATTCTTATTATTTACCAGCCTGCAGCTCAATGTTGAGCCTTGATGACTTGATGGATGAACACTCTCTAGGGAGATCAAATTTGTACAGCCTAGATAGCTCCAACATGGTCTAAATGGTCTTCTCCAAGCCTAGAAAGGTCCACCAGGGTCTTCTCCAAGCCTAGATAGGTCCACTAGGGTCTCCTCCAAGCCTAGATAGCTCCACCAAGGTCTCCTCCAAGACTAGATAGCTCCACCAGGTCTTCTCCAAGCCTAGATAGGTCCACCAGGGTCTCCTCCAAGCCTAGATAGCTCCACCAAGGTCTCCTCCAAGACTAGATAGCTCCACCAGGTCTTCTCCAAGCCTAGATGGGTCCACCAGGGTCTTCGCCAAGCCCAGATGGGTCCACCATGGTCTTCTCCAAGCCTACATAGGTTCACCAGGGCCATCTCTAAGCCTAGAGAGGTCCGCCAGGGTCTTCTCTAAGCCTAGATAGGTCCACCAGGGTCTTTCCCTCATTATCTTGCTATTATCAAGTCACTGGGTTGCTGGTCTTCCTCTTTTCCTTGTTATTTCTATTCTTCCAACCATGATGTCCTTCTCCAGTGATTTCTCTCTTCGTATAATGTGTAGACAAGTCATAACCTGATGATTCTTGCTTCCAGTGACATGTCTAACTTGACTTATTCCAGAATTTATCTTTGTTTTTCTTGCCATCCATGGTATTGATAATATCCTTCTCCAGCACATTTCGAAGACTTTGATTCTTCTTCTGTCTTGTTCCATTATCGGTCTGATTTCACATCCATATGTTACTACAGAATAGACCAGACTGTACGAGTCGTGTCTTCTTCACCAGTGAAATGTTCCTTGATGTGAAGACCTTGTCCAGTGACTTCATTGTTGATTTGCCCATAGATTTTCTCCTATTGACTTCCAGTGTCTCTCTGCATCTTGAGTGACCATTGATCCAAGTAGGGTGAAATCCTTTACCACTATCAGTTGGTCGCTGTCCCTCTCATATGTGTCCCGGTCGTACCTGGGAGTAGTCAGTATCTTTGTCTTTGTGTTGAGTAGGATCCCATGTTGGAGCTTTTCATCTTCACTCTTCTTAATAAACCCTTCATTCCATCTACACGTGTTGGGTGGGTGTATCATCTTTGTATTTAAGATTGTTGACAAATTTTTCAACTATTTTGATTCCTTCTTTTTTGGCAAGAATGAAAAATAAGAACAGAAGTTACGATTCCTGTTTGACAGATGAGAAGCCAGACAATACAAGGCGGTCATCTACCTACAAGTTTGGCTTGACGTCATCTAACAGAATATGGATTTAGGTAATAGATTGGGACTAGTTTTCCAGATCTTCTAGTTAGATAGATCAACAGCCAAGACTGTTATTAATTCCAATTGGAGATTTGTCCAAGCAGAGGTTCTCATACTTTGACTGCAAGTCAACAGTCCCATTGTTAGCCAGAACAATGAGAAATATTAATGAGAAGTGGACTTTGTGGAGACACTCTTGAGTGGTTTTGCGTCAAAATGTTTAGGTCCTTATTTGAGACCTTGTTGATAGGCATGACTCAAAGTAGAATTGTTGAGACAACAATACTGGACACTTATATGGTTGCCTAAAAGAGTTTGTTCAAAAAGTAGCCATAAAGGGTTCAACCAAGGGTTTATGTTTTTTTTTTTTTTTTTTTTAATTTGAGACTCATCAATCTTTCTTTGTCTTTCCAGAAAATGCAACGTTCTGTAGTGATGTAAATGACGTAGTGATTATCTTATGGGGAAGCCTCAATGTAATAGCCAACTCGAAAGCAGAATGGGAGGCGTCTGAGGTTCAGTGTTAAAATGGTTATTGTTATTGCCCCCCAAAATCAATCAAGACAATCAAGAGTGAACAAGTGGCAACCTGAACATGAAATATAATAAGTTAAACAGCTGCGGGACTCTGAAGTACAAAAGGTATGCACATATTGAATATAGGAGTTTAGACATGTATTGCTGCTAAGAAAGTTCATTTAAAGATTGAAAAATTGATACATTTAGCACAGGAAAACCCCCAATTTTATGCGACCTCAGCAGCTAGTAACAAGGTGTATCTCTTTCCTGGGTTCCTATCTCTATCCAGGTTAAAATAACCTGTGATTTATGGAAAGGCAGGAACCTATTAGCAAGTTTAAAATCGCCTAAAACTGGTGGATAGGAGCGCACAGTTAGAAGGCATGACACCATAATCGAAAATGAAAAACTGATGGCACTTCTTAAAAAATAAGTGTGAACAGGTGCAAAACTGAACATGAAATACACTCTAATAAATAAACAGCTGCACTCTGAAACGCCAAGGTATGCAAGCGGCAAGCATTAAATATACAGGGAGGGCCACCTATACGGATACACCTAAGTAAAGTGGGAATGGTTGGTGATATCAACTTCCTGTTTGTGGCACATTAGTATATGGGAGGAGGCAAACTTTCCAGATATGTGGTGACCATGGCGGCCATTTTGAAGTCGGCCATTTTGGATCCAACTTTATTTTTTTCAATGGGAAGAGGGTCATGTGACCCATCAAACTTATTGTGAGTTTCACAAGAAAAACAATGATGTGCTTGGTTTTAACGTAACTATTCTTTCATGAGTTATTTCCAAGTTTCTCTTTGCTTACGGCCACTGACATGTCGCAGAGGTTAACATGTGAGGAGCAGATAGAAATTGTATATGACCATTTGGCTTTGTGATATAGTAGTGGTTATGGGTATCCTCTGAGGGCTGTTTATACCGGGAGAGTCATTAGGTAGTGAGTCTGTATACCACAAGAAAGTGTGTGTGCAACCAGCCTGCTTGTAAGGATCCTCTCAGGGATCACTGGGGAATTAGCCGGAGGCTACAGAGAACCTTTCGGTAAATCAAGGGAGGGAAACGGTGCTTGTGTGCTGTGGCTGCCCAAAGGTTCTCTGTGGCCTCCGGAGAATAACGTGAACAAGGCAAATTCTCCCGAAACGTTGGACTCATTCTCTGAATTATCGTTTTGAACAAAGAAATCAATAAAAACTGAACTTATTGGAACTCCACTTTCTTGTCATTTATGGATCTTACCCTGTAGAGTGTGCCAGAATATACTACTGATCATGATAGAATAACGGTACGTTAAAACCAAGCACACCATTGTTTTCTTATGAAATTATCTTTATTTTTGATGTGTGACATGACCCTCTTCCCATTGAAAAAATAAAATTGGATCCAAAATGGCAGACTTCAAAATGGCCGCCATGGTCACCACCCATCAGGAAAGGTTTTCCCCCTCCCATATACTAATGTGCCACAAACAGGAAGTTGATATCACCAACCATTCCCATTTTATTTAGGTGCATCCATATAAATGGCCCACCCTGTAGTAAATAAGACATGCATTACTGCTAAGGAAATACATTTCAAAAATTGAAAAGATGAGATATTTAGTGTATAAGAAGGCCAGTTTTAGGTGAACCCAACAGTCAGCAACAAAGCGTATCTCTCTGCTGGGTCCCTACCAAATGCCTCTACCCGGGTTAAAAAAAACTACAATTTATGGGTGGATAAGAACTTGCTAATAAAAAATGTAAAAACACCTAAAACTGCTGGAAAGGAGGAGTGCACAGACAGAAGGCATGACCTCAAATTATAGAATGAAAAAAGTGACGCTACTTTGTACAAACAAGTGTGAACAGGTGCAAAACTGTACATATTATATCCTCTAATAAATAAACAGCAGCACTCTGAAATGCTCAGGCATGACTGTTGGGCTCACAGAATACGGGCCTTTTTACGTGCTGTTTCAGTTTTCAGTGTTTTTCCTTAGCAGTGATGCACAGGGGCGGAACTACACTGGTGCAGCTGCTGCAGCTGCACCAGGGCCCCGACCGGCTGGGGGTCCCTTCAAGCCTGGAGGGGGGCCCCCAGCCGACCCCGCAAGCCGCCATCAAAGGAGAGGAGGGTCAGGCAAGGGAAGCAGAGAGCTTCCTGCTTCCCCTGCCTGATCACGCCCCTCCTCTCCTCTGCTCCTCCGGCCCCTAGCATACATCCGGCGCGGCTCCCAGGCAGGAGAGCATCGCGCCTGCGACTCCCAGCGGCTCCTAGCAGCACCCACCCACCCCTTCTCGGGCCGCGCCGACGGCCAGTAGCCCCGCCCCCCGGTCCTCTCCTGCACCAGGGCCCCCGGGGAAGACGGTCCGCCCCTGGTGATGCATGTCCATATTCCTATATTCATTATTTGCATGCCTTAACTTTTCAGATTCCAGCTGTCTCTTTATTATAGTATATGTCGGGTTCAGCTTTGCACCTGTTCACACTGTATGTTAGGAAGTGGCATCAGTTTTTTCATTTTCAATGATGGGGTCATGCCTTCTGACTGTGCACTCATGTCCACCAGCTTTAGGCGATTTTACTTTTCTATTAGCAGGCTGTTACGTGACTGTAAACTGTAGGTTTTTCAACCTGGATAGAGACTTTACATAGGGACCCAGCAAAGAGACGCACCTTGTCGCTAGCTGTTGGGCTCACATAATACTGCCCTTTTTATGCACAGTGTCTCAATTTTTCAATTCCTAAATGTATTTCTTAGCAGTAATGCATGTCTATACTCCTATATTCAATGTTTGCATACCTGAGTGTTTCAGAGTGCAGCTGTTTATTTGTTAGAGTGTATTTCATATTCAGTTTTGCACCTGTTCACACTTCTTCGTAGGAAGTGCCGTCAGTTTTTTTCATTTTAGAGTCTGGGATCATGCAATCTACCTGTGCACTCCTCCTTTCCATCAACTTTAGGCGATTCCAAATTTTCTATTAGTTGGTTTCTGCCGACCCATAAATTGTAGGTTTTTAACCCAAATAGATGCATTAAATAGGGACCTAGCAAAGAGATACACCTTGTTGCTGGCTGCTGGGCTCACATAACACTGGCCTTTTTTATGCGCTGTTTCAGTTTTTCATGTATTTCCTTAGCACTAATGCATGACTAATTTCCTATATTCAATGTTTGCATACCTGAGCGTTTCAGATTGCAGCTGTTTATTTATCAGGTTATTGACATGACTCGGTCGACAGGGTATGGGTACTCGGATACCGGGACAGATGGTCACTTTGATGGGGGATCACGGCTGGTCGGTTCCCGATTCCGTGCCCTGGACCCTCAGTGGCGGGATGGTGGAGGATGATGATGATGGATGGGGAAATGGTTACGTAACACCACCTGTGGTACCTGGTAACGTGGATACCAGCGCTGCGGCTGGCCGCTGAGGTGATGGAGGTGCAGCTCAGAGTAGTAAAGCTCCCCACAGGTGGAGCTTTACCTCAGGGCAACGGGGTGGATGAGGGGAGTAGTAGTCCTCACCGATTTGATGCTGTGGGAGCCCTCTGGGCAGCAGAAAAGAGAAGGACAGACACCAGATCAGCTCAAGAAGTTCTTTACTGTCACCAGATGAAGACAGGTACACAGTGCAGTCTGGTTTACTGGGGACGCAGCCACAGATTTTGAGGTGTCTTTGCAGTGTCTGTCGGTGGTCCCTTTTTGTAATAGCTTTCTGTGTCTGGGTTCCTCTTCAACTCTCTTGAACCTCACTGAAGAGCCCTTTCGCCAGTCCGCTGGTCTGTTACTATTAGGTACAGTCGGTTCCTTACCGGTACGGACGGGAGCAACAGACGAGTAATCCTCCCGCCACCGGAATTCGGTCCTTTCCCTAAAGTGTCCTGGACCCAATTTGGAATTGAGTTAGGGATTCAGTCTGTGGCGCTATGGCTTACTTATGTCGGTCCCACAGCTTGTTGGTTTGCAGTCAGGGATAGACTGACTGCATCGGCTCCGGTATGCTCCATGTCGACCCCGGACTCCCCAGCCGGCTCCAACCGGTCCTGGGTTGTCCCCTCTGGTGTCTGGGTCACCTCTCTCCAAAGAGGTGCCCTCCTGTCACGGACGCAGTTTCCTGACGTCCGTCCTCCTGCTCACTCACTCGCTGACTGACTAACTGTCACTCCAAGTCTCCCGCTCTACTCTAGGCTCCACCCCCTGGGACCCACTGAATATACTGTCCCCTGTCCTTAAGTGGCCTAGTGTATGGGTGCTTATAACAGACTCTGTGAGAAACCCCATATCCATGACTACAGAGGCACTACACTTTCTGTTTGGGGTGCAGTACCTCCCTGTGGCGCCTTCCCATAGGGGCGCCACAGACACCCATTATGGGTGACTATTGGGTAAGTCCAAAAATGAAGATGGTGTAATTAAATAAAATTATAGTACTCAATGCTAGTCTGCTGCATCATTTCACAACCAAATAATAGGCAGTAGCTTTAAATAAATAATAAATTAGGTATTTTATCCTTATATGAAGTACTGGTGTGGCCACAGTCTGAGTATGCCCTCTAGTCAAATCCATAAAAATATATATTAGAGAACTTGAAGAAGGTATTAGATTTTGTATAGTAATTCTATAGAGTATTATTGATTAGTTAAATCACATTAAAGAAAAGCCAACTGTCAACTTCTAAATTATGCATAGACCTTATTGTCACTGGTTGGAGCTGACGTAACGCAAGAGTCCTCATCCTCTGTGAACCCTCCATCCTCCACTTGTTCCTGATACATCCTTCTCTTATATATTCTCTTCTCATGTTAGGCAGTGACGTTGTCCTCATCAGGGGATTTTATTAATTAGGGTGTAGGGGCCGCGGAGGGTACAACACACACATACAAGACCGTATGTCATTAGAAGATCCCCTATGACCTGATTAATGACTTCTTAAATGTAAAATACTTTGGGAAATATTTATCCTTGCATCTATCACATTCAATTAGCCATCAGATTTCATTCCCTTGTGGATGAAGGAGACGCATTAATTTCTCCTGGGAACAAATCTTTGCAATTATTTTTTAATGTATCAGTTACTCTGAAGTTCATCAGGATGGAGGGGACACAACAACATCTAAGGCGGCCGTCACACGCTGAGATATCCTTAGCGATATTGTAAGCGATCACGTGCACGCGCAATCGCTTACAATATCACTCACATCGCTGGTGAGATGTCACACAGACAGACTCACCAGCGATGCGGAGCCGCGATCTCGCTCGTTACTATGGTACACATCGGGTAACTAGGCGCCGCGCGTCGCTTAGTTACCCGACGTGTACCATAGTTACCATCTCCCAGCATAGGCGCGGTCGCTGGGAGATGGATCATCGTGGTGTCATACACCACGATGATGCAGATCGTTGCATCGTTCATCGCTAGATCTGAGAACCGAACCTCAGATCAGCGATGTCACGATCAAGCGATTTCAAATCGTAAATCGCTTGATTACATGCAACGATATCTTGCCCGATATCGCTTAAGCGATCAAAAAGGAGATCGCTTAAACGATATCGGGCAAGATATCGTTCCGTGTGACGGCCGCTTTAGATAGATGATAGATGGATGGATGGTTAGATAGATAGATAGATAGATAGATAGATAGATAGATAGATAGATAGATAAATTAATGGATAGATAGATGGATGGATGGATGGATATATGATAGGCGGCCGTCACACGGAACGATTTCTTGCCCGATATCGTTTAAGCGATCTCCTTTTTGATCGCTTAAGCGATATTGGGCAAGAAATCGTTGCATGTAATCAAGCGATTTACGATGTAAAATCGCTTGATCGTGACATCGCTGATCTGAGCTCCGGAGCTCACATCTTGCGATTTACGATTTAGCGATCTGCTTCATTGTGGTGTGTGACACCACGATGATCCATCTCCCAGCGGCAGAGCCTATGCTGGGAGATGGTAACTATGGTACACGTCGGGTAACTAAGCGATGCGCGGCGCCTAGTAACCCGATGTGTACCATAGTTACCAGCGAGATCGCGGATCCACATCGCTGGTGAGTCTGTCTGTGTGACATCTCACCAGCGATGTGAGCGATATTGTAAGCGATTGCGCGTGCACGTGATCGCTTACAATATCGCTATAGATATCTGTGCGTGTGACGGCCGCCATAGATGGATGGTTGGAATGATGGATAGATAGATGATAGATGGATGGATGCATGGATAGATAGATGATAAAATGATGGATAGGCGGCCGTTACACACTACGATTTTGTCAATAACGATGTCAGTGGTGCGCACTTGTGGACACATCGTTAGTGAGGTGTCACATGTATAGATAACGATGTCAGGGATGCGGCTCGTGGACACATGGTTAGTGAGGTGTCACATGTATAGATAACGATGTCAGGGGTGCCGATCCTGGACAACATGTTAGTGAGGTGTCACATGTATAGATAACGTTCAGGACACAGCAGCGATGTTCCGTGCTTGGATCGTTCACACAACCAGCGATTGATGCTTGTCAGTGATGTGAATAGGAGAAATCGGTCAGGAGATCGGTTATCGCGGTGTCACACAGAACAATGCAGCGGATTGCATCATTGACATTGTCTGATATGGGGTCCGGATCTCATATCTGTGATTAACGATCAGACCACTTATCGCTAGTCAGATCGACCTGTCACATGCAATGACGTCGGTGCAGCGACTGAAAATCTGCGACGTTTCAGCGATATCTTCACAGATATCGTAGCGTGTGATGGCCCCTATAGATGGTTACATAGATGGATGATGGATGTATGGATAGATAGACGATAGATAGCAGATTGATAGATACAGTGGGGGAAATAAGTATTTGATCCGTTGCTGATTTTATAAGTTTCCTCACTGACAGAGACATGAACAGTCTATAATTTTAAGGGTAGGTCAATTTTAACATTGAGAGATAGAATAAAATCCAGAAAATCACATTGTCTAAATTATATAAATGTATTTGTATTTTGCAGAGAAATAAGTATTTGATCCCTCTGGCAAACAAGACTTATTACTTGGTGGCAAAACCCTTGTTGGCAGCACAGCAGTCCGATGTATCTTGTAGTTGATGATGAGGTTTGCGAACGTCAGGAGGAATTTAGCTCCACTCCTCTTTACAGATCATTAAGATTTGGAGGCTGTCACTTGGCAACTCAGAGCTTCAGCTTCCTCCATATGTTTTCTATGGTATTAAGGTCTGGAGACTGGCCAGGCCATTTAGGTACAGTAAATAGATACATTTTGGGGTCAAAATGTTGCTGTTTACAATATGTAAATAAATCTCTATACTAGATAGATAGTGAAAAGATAAGTCCAGATTTGACTACTGGTTACTATCTATTCTGGAAGTTTTTTTTAATAATGGTCATCAGAGGTATTTTGTTACTAGAGATATCCTCCAGGCCTGTGACTTTCACTGTCTGCAGTTTGGACATCTTCCATTGATAGAGCATTGACAAATATAGTGTCTGTTCTGGAAGCCGCCCTCATCAGGAGACGATCACAGATATTCCAGTCTCTGGCATCTGCATCAATTCCTTATAAAATATGTTAATCAATTGGCTGAGATTGTTCCTGGGAGAGGATCTCACTATCTGCAGCCTGATGGATTGTAATGATGCCGAAAAATGGAAACTGAAGTAAAGACAGAGAGAAAAATGATGGATCCAGAGATTGTGGCAAAACCCTGAGCAGCTCCAGCCGCGCACCTACAGCCTCACTGATCACAACTAGTTCCCAAATCAATCAGCTCTAGGAAGGCAAAAGATTTGGATTCTTTTATTCTAATTTTTTTTTTTTGTAACAGATTTACTGTACTGAAGCTTTATCAAGTTACGTTTCCTTCTTTCTTTCTTTCTTTCTTTCTTTCTTTCTTTCTTTCTTTCTTTCTTTCTTTCTTTCTCTCTTTCTTTCTCTTTTTTTCTGTCTTATTTTTTCTTTCTTTCTTCTTTCTTCCATTCAATTTTCTACCATTAAATCTCCCTTAATTTTCTTTCTCTTTCTTTCTGTGTTTCTTTTCTTTCTCCCTTCCTTCCTTCCTTCCTTCCTTCCTTCCGTCCTTTCTCCCTTCCTTCTTTCCTTCCTCCCTTCATCTTTCTTTCTTACCATAATTTTTCTTTGTTTCTTTTTTCTTTCTTTTTTTTTCCTTCAATCTCCTGTCCTTTTGTAATTTATTTTTTCTTATTTCCCTTAATTTTCTTTCTCTTTATTTCTTTTTCATCCTGTTCCTCTCTATCTTTTTATTTTTCTTTTCTTTCTATCTTTCTCTTTCTTTTTCCTTCCTTTCTTCCTACCTTCCTTCCTTCCTTCCTTCCCTCTCTTTCTTTTTGTCTTTCTTTCTGTGTTTCTATCCTTTCTTTCTTTCTTTCTTTCTTTCTTTCTTTCTCTTTCTTTTTCCTTCCTTCCTTCCTTCTTTCCTTCCATCCTTTCCTCTCTTTCTTTTTGTTTTTCTTTCTGTGTTTCTATCCGTCCTTCCTTCCTTCCTTCCTTCCATCCTTTCCACTCTTTCTTTTTGTCTTTCTTTCTGTGTTTCTTTCTTTCTTTCTTTCTTTCTTTCTTTTCTTTCTTTCTTTCTTTCTTTCTTTCTCTTTCTTTCTTTCCTTCCTTCCTTCCTTTTCTCTCTCTCTTTCTTTCTTTCTTTCTCTTTCTTTTTCCTTCCTTCCTTCCTTCCTTCCTTCCTTCCATCCTTTCCTCTCTTTCTTTTTGTGTTTCTTTCTGTGTTTCTATCCTTCCTTCCTTCCTTCCTTCCATCCTTTCCTCTCTTTCTTTTTGTCTTTCTTTCTGTGTTTCTATCCTTCTTTCTTTCCTTCCTTCCTTCCATCCTTTCCGCTCTTTCTTTTTGTCTTTCTTTCTGTGTTTCTATCTTTCTTTCTTTCTTTCTTTTCTTTCTTTCTTTCTTTCTTTCTTTCTTTCTTTCTTTCTTTCTTTCTTCCTTCCTTCCTTCCTTTCTCGTTCTCTCTCTCTTTCTTTCTTTCTTTCTCTTTCTTTTCCTTCCTTCCTTCCTTTTCTTTTCTTTTTTTTTCAAAATTCTTTTTATTAACGCTTTGCAGTACATTGTAATAGACAGTAAAACAACATTTTTCAACAATATAATGTGAGTACACAGTTAGAGGAGAAAGATTCCAGTTGTATACCTGGATTCTAACATTACAATAAACGGCCATATAAATAATACTCTGAGACAGTGCAAGGATGTTGTTGGTCCTGCATCGCACGAACACGCTCCACAGCCCCAAAGAAGTGATGGGCAGAGGTGGGGCGCACCCGGCAACATCGCCCCCAAGATGGGAGTTAATGTGAACCATTCCAGTGTCACAGAGAGATACATTCAATAACCGCACTGTAAGAAGTGCACATGGTTAGCTATCAATAATAATTCAGATCTAAAGACTTTAAGAAGAGTAAAAATAAAGGCAAGCCGATTCGCTTAAGAGGGGGTGGAGAAAGAAAAGAGTCGAGAGAGAAGTAAGGAGATAGGAATGAAACAAGAAACAAGAAAGAGAGGGGTGTGGGGTGGGAAGGTTAGGACACGGGATCTCTTTCAGATTGAGTGGCATTGTTTGGTGATAACAAGTTAGGATGTCGAACTGTATTTAATCCATGGTGACCAGGTGTCTAAGAAGGAAACTCGAGTGTGGTTCACATAGGACACCGTTTCTGCTACAAGGTACAACTGGTGAACTTTAGTATGGAGCTGTTGGAGCGAAGGGACCTCAGCCGAGCGCCAGTATACCGGTATTAGGAGTTTGGCCGCTGCGATGATATTCTGGGCCAAGATTGATGTATATTTCTTTGAGGGCCATAGCCTGAAATTTAGCAAAGTCGTCTCTGGAGTTAATTGCACCTTTTCTCCCAGAACCATAGTGATCAGTTTTCCAGTAATTTGCCAAAAAGAAGATATGACAGGACATTGCCACCAGATATGGTAGTAGTTTCCATTTTCGGCACCACACCTCCAGCACTCAGCCGTGGATGGAGCCCCCCATCTCTGGCATTTAATGGGATCATGGTACCATCTCGTTATTATTTTATATGAGTTTTCTTGTGCTCGGACACAATGGGTGGGTCCATGAGAGGCTCCATATATGCGTGATATCTGTTCTTTCGTGAAGGTGTGTCCTAGATCTCTTTCCCATAGAGAAATATACGCTCGTTTGTGACAGTGGTTGGACAGTAAGAGCATATGATATAGTTGTGAGAAAATTTTCGCGGGTCTAGCGGTTCTAGCACAAAGTGTCTCATAGACTGTCATAGGTCTGTTCAGGTCGACATTTTTAAGGTGACGACGCAGGAGGGATTTAATTGAGTTATAGGCGACGAAGGTTAAAGTTGTCAAGTCCGGGTGCCTTTGCAAGTCTTGGAGGGGGAGAAGGACACCTTCTTGGAGGAGGTGGTCTAAGGAAATACCCGAGTATTTAGGGCTCTTGGAGTGTCCGGTCGGGGTCGATGTAGAGCGTGCTAGAATGTCAGATAGAGACAAAAGGGGTGATAATGGCGGGGCTAGATCGTCTAGTGAGTCACGCCAGAGTTTAAGGGTGTTTTTAGTATGGGGATTGACTATATGCTCGGTACAGGTATTGGAGTGCATTAGGAATAGCGCTCTGAGGGGTAGGGGAGCAAGTGCCTCTTCAATCTCTATCCACTGCTTTTCCGTATTCCCTCGAATTATGTCTACTGTTCTCGACAGGATAGCTGCCTTATAGTAGAGCCTAATGTCCGGCACTCCCATGCCCCCTGATGATTTTGGGAGGGTAAGTGTACGGTATGCCACGCGCGGTCTCCTGGTCTTCCATATATATTTGGAGAAAAGGGAATTCACTTTATGAAGATAGGACGCCGGGATGTGTATGGGGAGCATTTGGAATAGATAAGTGAATTTTGGCAATATCAAGCTCTTCATAATGTTTTTCCTTCCCATCCACGAAAGGTAAGCATCTCTCCATTGCTTAATGAGCGTTGACGTGGAAGTGAGCAGAGGAGGAAAGTTCAGTGTAAACAAATCAGAATCTGTGCGCCCCAACTTCACCCCCAGGTATGTTATGTGAGTCTTGGGCCAGTGGAAGGGATATGAGTTTTGCAAGGTCACGAGAGTGCGATGGGGAACGCGAAAGTCTAACGCTTCAGACTTGGACATATTGATTTTGAAGTTAGAAATGCTGCCGTATTGTTCCACCAGTGCTATCAAGGCCGGGAACCCAATCAAAGGTTTAGTGAGAAACACGAGGAGGTCGTCTGCAAACGCAGCAGATTTGAAATGAGATTTATTGATGTGAACGCCCTCTATATCTCGATGTTCCTGAATGGCAATCAGTAAGGGTTCCATAGCCAGGACGAACAGGAGTGGAGACAACGGGCAGCCCTGTCTAGTGCCGTTATGAATTGTAAAGGGCTCCGTCAACGTGTCATTGATCTGAATACGGGCCGTCGGGTTATGATACATGGCCATAATGGTACCAACTAGCGAAGGAGGGAAACCGAAATGCAGTAACGTCACCTCCAGATAAGTCCAATCCACCCTGTCGAAGGCCTTCTCAGCGTCCGTGCCCACCAACACAAGGGGTTGATGTCGGGATTTCACATATTGAAGGATATGTAATATTTTATGCGCGTTATCTTTGCCTTCCCTACCGCTCACGAAGCCAGATTGATCTAACGAGATCAGTGAGGGCAAAAAATTCCTTATCCTATGAGCTATCATACTGGCCAGAAGTTTCAAGTCAACATTTAACAGTGAAATTGGCCTGTAGTTACTACATAAGTTGGGGTCTTTACCTTCTTTATGTATCAAGGATATTTTTGCTTCCAGCATTTGCTGCGGGAGGGGTTTACCCTCAAATGCCTCGTTACAAATCTTCAAGAGATGTGGTAGCAGAAGGGGTGCAAACGTTTTGTAGTAGTGGGCCGTGAATCCGTCGGGACCTGGAGATTTGCCTGTGGGACACTTCGACAGGGTGGATTGGAGGTCATTCAAGGTGAATGGTCGGGTCAGTGATTGTCGCTGGTCTAACGTTAACGTGGGTAGATTCAGTCGTGTCAAGAAGTGGGAGGTGTCCAGGCGCCTCTGTTCCTTAAGAGCCTGTGTGTCGGCTGGCCTGAGATTATATAGCCCAGAATAATAGTCCAGAAAGGCCTCCTCAATGTGTGATGGGTTGCAAGCTGTTAGCCCTGTGAGTCAGTAATAGAGTGAATTAGAGTGCGGGCTTGCCGTTTACGTAAGTGTTTCAGGAGGAACTTGGAGGCTCTATCTCCATGCGCGTACATTCTATTTTTCCAGGAGGCATATAATTTAGCTGATCTGACATTGAGAGCGTCTCTCAGTTTCTGCCTCAGTTTGGAAAGAGTATCTAAGACTGTACGGTCAGAAGTATTTTTATGGTCCGTCTCCAAACGAGAGATTTCATCATAAAGTGTTTGAACCTCCTGATGCCGTTTTTTATTATGATATGACGCGATGGAGATAAGTTCACCTCTCAACACTGTCTTGTGGGCTTCCCAAAGAATTTGGGGAGATGTGTCGTGTGTATCGTTGAGTTGGAAGTAATGGTGAAGTGCGTCTGTAATACGTTTCCGCGTCGTAGGGGAGTCAAGTAGGGAGTCGTTGAGACGCCAGGATCTGGATTTCAGGTCTGTCCCAGAGGTGGACATTGAGAGTAGTACTATATTATGGTCAGAATATACATTGGGAATTATGTTTGCATCAGATATCCGCGATAGGCATAACCTAGGTATCAGGATATAGTCAATGCGGTGGTAAGACTTATGGGGGTTGGAATAAAAAGTATAGTCACGCGTGGTCGGGTGCATATAGCGCCAAGAGTCAAGGAGATGCATTGAAGTTAGAATAGCCCGTATCCTAGCTAGATCTCTGGGTGTATATGTGCTCTTTCGTTTAGATGTATCCAGCATTGGCTCAAGCGCTATATTCAGATCCCCACCCACAATCAGGGTACCTTCTCTGAAGTTCTCTATTTTTTTTAGAGTAGAAACCAACCATTTTAAGAGTTTTTTGTTAGGTGCATATATAAACTGCATAAGGTTGTCAATGAGCCATTAAGGAGGCCCTTCACGCAGATATAGCGTCCCAAAGGATCCACCAGAGATTCTCGGTGTTGGAATAATACTCCAGACCGTAGTGCTATGGAAACACCTCTTGATCTTGACTGAGTGGAGGTGGCATGGTACCAGGTGTTATATTGGCACCGCTCAAAATTCGGAATTTTGTCGGGCTTAAAATGGGTTTCCTGAAAGAACAGAATATCTGCTTTCTGTTTTCGTAATCTATGCAGAGTCTGGTGTCGCGAGGTGGGTGAATTAAGGCCATGAGCATTGATTGTAGCAAACGTAATATTCTTACCGGTGTCATGCATGTTGTAGTACTTGGCGATCGGCTGACATCCCTGGAGCTGGATCGTGTTCCGTGCCTAGTAGGGACAGGGGATGGGTAGAGAGCGGAGGTAGGGAAAAAGAATCAGAAGAGAAAGAAATCCTAGATAGAAGAAAAGAAGAAAATGAAGAAGTCTCAATTATCAAACATAGTAGAGCAGTATGAACCAGTATAAAATTCAACATAGTTGGCTTGGACTATTGATAACCAACTCGAGGGGTTAGTTCAGAACGGAATTAACGTAAGCAACTGCATTATACATATCAAGTATTATAAATTATGCGTAAGGGTTTGGTAGGAGAGGGTTATGGCTGTGCAATGACCTCCGGAAAGCAGAAGGTATATGTTTCCCTACTCCCAAATATCGCCATAAGGCGGAGAGATTAACATGAACAATAACAGCTCTCCACCATGGCAAAAACGCATAAGTTGAGCGTGAATAAATGTAGGGTGAACCTGGGTAAGGCTAATAAAGAAATAATAAAATCTTAGGTAATAAAGAAAGACATAAGATCAGTATCAATCAGCTTATGATTAACTCCACTTTTCAAAGACAGGTACGAGACGGGGGTTTTGGCGCTATTCTTCCCGGATATATCTCAGGTGGCATCGTCCGGGTCCTTGGCAGATGGTGATTTAGCGATCTTCCTTTTAATTCGTTGCGATTTTGGAGTCGCCTGTTGCCATGGTGTAGGACCTAGGATGGGTTTTATCTTTGAGGCTGAGTGGAAAGCTTCCAGATCCGGGAATTTGTCAAGAGATATGTCCAAAGTCTCACAGGCCGTTTTCAGATCTGCGGATGTTCTGATGGTGATTCCCTGCCCATCCGCTGTAACAAAGATCCCAAATGGGAAGAGCCAGCGAAAGCGATATCCCTTCTGTAGGACTGCATTGGTAAATGGTTTCAGTAGCCATCGTTTTTTCAAAGTAATGGCCGACAGATCTTGGAACAACTGGATTCGGGTACCTTCATAGGTTATCTCCTGTCTTTCCCGTGCTCTGCGGAGAACTAGATTCTTTACACGGTAGTCCAGGAAACGGCACAGCACATGTCGGGGAGCTTCTCCTTGTTGTGGTTTAGGTCGAAGGGCTCTATGGACCCGCACCAATTCAATGTCCTGAGGGTCATGTTCAGAAAGTAAGTCTTTAAAGATCTCCACTCCAGCCTTTTCTAGTGCTTCATTGGCCACAGTTTCAGGGAGACCTTAATCCTAATATTCTGCCGGCGTTCACGGTTTTCATGGTCTTCAAGAGCAACATAGATGTCATGTATATGGTGTTCATGCTCTTTAAGGCCCTCTAGGATAGCATTGGAGTGGTGTACAGTTGTTATTTGGGCATTTTCCAGTGACTCCAGTCTGTGGCCTTGGTGCGTGAGGTCACGTTTAATCTCCGCTAGCTCTCGCCCAATCGGGCCGATAGCTTTGGCAAGGGCTCTCTTGATAAAGGAGCGGGTCACCATTGGGTCTCCAGATACACTACCTCCCTCTGAATCACTCTCTACGTCAGAGTCTGTGTCGTCTGTGCAGGCCAGGACGGACTTCTTGGTTGATTTAGGGGTGTCCTCCACTACGGCCTGTTTTTTAAGGAATTGGTCAACATCGGCTTGAGTTACAGCCTTTGCGGATTTAGGCGCACTCTTAGGTGGTTTAATGGTCGTCTTTCCCATGGTGGTATCTGTGGTCACCGTGTGACGTATTTGTGCAGTTTAAGTCTATATGTCCCCTCTAATTGGTTATGGTTAGTTTAAGGATTCATTGGTCCAAATTGTGTCCAGCAGGACAGAAAGCGGTGAGAAGGGAGTCTACAGGCACTGATATTGTAGTACCTGGTGCAGAGAGTGAAGGGTGCTTGCTGGGGGGTCCTCTGACCTCTTTGTTGTTGTGTATCAGGTTATTAGGTTATCAAAAAAGAAGTCCAGTTGACGAGTGGATAGGTTTATCAGGGGTAATCCCCAGGAAATAGTACACTGCCCAGTCTTATAAGCTGATCATATAGAGTCCCTTCAAGACGTTAGTTCCCAGATGGTTGGGGGGCTTCTCTCTGCGCTTTATGGTGTACGATGTGAGGGGTGAACATCACCTCCACCTTCCCCAGTGACCACTGACCCGTTGCCTCTTCACCTCACTATTGTAAACCCCTGTCACCACAGATACAGTCCAGCCCAGCCACAGTTCTGTATTTTTATACACAGTGCAGGCAGTGACAGGCTGTCCCTTATGGATGAGGATCAGCCTCCACTTACCCTCTCCTGCAGCTTCTCCTGTCTGAAGATGAGCGGTCCTGGAGGTTTTTTTTCGGGTGGTTTATGTCTCTCCCGGCAGGGTCTGAGGCTTCCAGCTCCCTCTGTCTGCAAGCTCCGTTTCTTCCTGAGTGGTCGGCCGGAGCACGGGCCTCGGGTCTCAGAACGGCCCTGAGCACCCCTGATGGATCGCAGCTGGAACGCGGGGGCAAGAATACCTGGTCTCCACGTACACCCGCCGGTCTCCTCAGGACTACCGACCGGGCGCTGTGCCTCCGAGTGTCCACCGCTTCTCTCCACTCGCAGCAGATGTTGGCAGATCCGGCGCGGCCTAGCAGAGCGGGCGCCGCCGCAGCTCTGCCTCGTGTGCAGCGGGGGCTGGTAGGGAATCCGGTCTTGTGCCTCGTTCCCCCGGTCCGATTGCTAAAAGAAGCACAGTGACCGGTTCAGGGGGGTGGTGGCTGTTTAGCTGTGGGTCCGAGGGGCTCCGGTGGGCAGCCTGCAGGGATGGATGGCTGGGATGCTGTGTTCAGGTTGTGGAGCTCCTGGATACACGTCCTCCTCACATCGCGGCCATCTTGGACTCCTCCCTTCCTTCCTTCCTTCCTTCCATCCTTTCCTCTCTTTCTTTTTGTCTTTCTTTCTGTGTTTCTATCCTTCTTTCTTTCTTTCTCTTTCTTTTTCCTTCCTTCCTTCCTTCCTTCCTTCCTTCCTTCCTTCCTTCCATCCTTCCATCCTTTCCTCTCTTTCTTTTTGTTTTTCTTTCTGTGTTTCTATCCTTCCTTCCTTCATACTTTTTCTGTCTTTTTCTTTCTTTCTTTCTTTCTTTCTTTCTTTTCTTTCTTTCTTTCTTTCTTTCTTTTTCTTTCTTTCTTCCTTCCTTCCTTTCTCTCTCTCTCTCTCTCTCTTTCTTTCTTTCTTTCTTTCTTTCCTTCCTTCTCAGGCATGTTGATGTCTTCTCATGCCAAAGTACATATCATGAATTGTTGCCTGGTCCTCCTGCGCTCCCTTCATTCAGGTGTACAGTATATCAGTCTTGATGAATCAGAGTGTAGACTTTATGCATAATAACATATTTACAGCTACGTACAATAAGTAGAGAAGGAATATTTAATCAATTTCAAACCAATACAAAAATCCTGAAACTTTTCTTCTTCCATTTGATGAGGGCTAATACTGAGTTTTGTGTGATAATCTGCAGATGAACAGTTACTTGGTGAGTGGGAGTCACCGATACAACAAGGAGGAGGAAAACATGAGACTTTGTGTTCTTAATCTGCATCGAGCCTTCCTCGCTCCTCAGTTTGGATATGAATTATGCAGAGTGAGTATTAAGCAGATGAGGATGAGAATAGATGGGATCTGACAGCTTGTTTGACTCACAGAAAAGTCAGAATTATTCAAGAAGTTACTAAATACCAAACAAGCGAAGAAGATCTGAATCCTGGAAGAATAAACAGCCGGAACGTCGGAGCTTCTGGATCACAAAACTGCACGAAATATGAAAAATAACCAAAATATAGAATCTAAAAGTAAGAGAGCCTGTATATACTGTATATGTGCAACACAATACAAAGAAGGTGGATAATTCCAAATACCGTATGTGCCTATATCTATGGATACTGAGTGGGATATTGATTAAAGGGGCCACTTAATATGGTGGTTATGGTGGTCTCCGCAAGGATTCCACCCCAGGGCTAGGTCCTTCCCTGGAGGGATATCTGGCTAGTCCTGTGTTTGAGACTCTTAATCGAGGCTCCATGGACTCCATCGCTATGAAAGATCCTATTACTTGTGACTACACGAAATCACATTGCTTTTGGGACAGTCTAAATGGCTACAACTTTCTATAATATATAATCTACACCACTGTCACTGGACAAACAATAATAAAAATAGATAAATAATCTAGTAATAAATCTACACAGTGACTGCACCAGCAGAATAGTGAGTGCAGCTCTGGAGTATAATACAGGAGGTAACTCAGGATCAGTAATGTAATGTATGTACACAGTGTCTGCACCAGCAGAATAGTGAGTGCAGCTCTGCAGTATAATACAGGAGGTAACACAGGATCAGTAATGTAATGTATGTACACAGTGACTGCACCAGCAGAATAGTGAGAGCAGCTCTGGAGTATAATACAGGAGGTAACTCAGGATCAGTAATGTAATGTATGTACACAGTGTCTGCACCAGCAGAATAGTGAGTGCAGCTCTGGAGTATAATACAGGAGGTAACTCAGGATCAGTAATGTAATGTATGTACACACTGACTGCACCAGCAGAATAGTGAGTGCAGCTCTGGAGTATAATACAGGAGGTAACTCAGGATCAGTAATGTAATGTATGTACACAGTGTCTGCACCAGCAGAATAGTGAGTGCAGCTCTGGAGTATAATACAGGAGGTAACTCAGGATCAGTAATGTAATATATGTACACAGTGACTACACCAGCAGAATAGTGAGCGCAGCTCTGGAGTATAATACAGAAGGTAGCTCAGGATCAGTAATGTAATGTATGTACACAGTGACTGCACCAGCAGAATAGTGAGTGCTGCTCTGGAGTATAATACAGGAGGTAACTCAGGATCAGTAATGTAATGTATGTACACAGTGACTGCACCAGCAGAACAGTGAGTGCAGCTCTGGAGTATAATATAGGAGGTAACTCAGGATCAGTAATGTAATGTATGTACACAGTGACTGCACCAGCAGAATAGTGAGTGCAGCTCTGGATACAGGAGGTAACTCAGGATCAGTAATGTAATGTATGTACACAGTGACTGCACCAGCAGAATAGTGAGTGCAGCTCTGGAGTATAATACAGGAGGTAACTCAGGATCAGTAATGTAATGTATGTACACAGTGACTGCACTAGCATAATAGTGAGTGCAGCTCTGGAGTATAATACAGAAGGTAACTCAGGATCAGTAATGTAATGTATGTACACAGTGACTGCACCAGCAGAATAGTGAGTGCAGCTCTGGAGTATAATAAAGGAGGTAACTCAGGATCAGTAATGTAATGTATGTACACAGTGACTGTGCCAGCAGAATAGTGAGTGCAGCTCTGCAGTATAATACAGGAGATAACTCAGGATCAGTAATGTAATGTATGTACACAGTGACTGCACCAGCAGAATAGTGAGTGCAGCTCTGGAGTATAATACAGGAGGTAACTCAGGATCAGTAATGTAATGTATGTACACAGTGACTGCACCAGCAGAATAGTGAGTGCAGCTCTGGATACAGGAGGTAACTCAGGATCAGTAATGTAATGTATGTACACAGTGACTGCACCAGCAGAATAGTGAGTGCAGCTCTGGAGTATAATACAGGAGGTAACTCAGGATCAGTAATGTAATGTATGTACACAGTGACTGCACTAGCATAATAGTGAGTGCAGCTCTGGAGTATAATACAGAAGGTAACTCAGGATCAGTAATGTAATGTATGTACACAGTGACTGCACCAGCAGAAGAGTGAGTGCAGCTCTGGAGTATAATAAAGGAGGTAACTCAGGATCAGTAATGTAATGTATGTACACAGTGACTGTGCCAGCAGAATAGTGAGTGCAGCTCTGCAGTATAATACAGGAGGTAACTCAGGATCAGTAATGTAATGTATGTACACAGTGACTGCACCAGCAGAATAGTGAGTGCAGCTCTGGAGTATAATACAGGAGGTAACTCAGGATCAGTAATGTAATGTATGTACACAGTGACTGCACCAGCAGAATAGTGAGTGCAGCTCTGGATACAGGAGGTAACTCAGGATCAGTAATGTAATGTATGTTCACAGTGACTGCACTAGCAGAATAGTGAGTGCAGCTCTGGAGTATAATACAGGAGGTAACTCAGGATCAGTAATGTAATGTATGTTCACAGTGACTGCACTAGCAGAATAGTGAGTGCAGCTCTGGAATATAATACAGGAGGTAACTCAGGATCAGTAATGTAATGTATGTACACAGTGACTGCACCAGCAGAAGAGTGAGTGCAGCTCTGGAGTATAATACAGGAGGTAACTCAGGATCAGTAATGTAATGTATGTACACAGTGACTGCACCAGCAGAATAGCGAGTGCAGCTCTGGAGTATAATACAGGAGGTAACTCAGGATCAGTAATGTAATATATGCACACAGTGACTCCACCAGCAGAACAGTGAGTGCAGCTCTGGAGTATAATACAGGAGATAACTCAGGATCAGTAATGTAATGTATGTACACAGTGACTGCACCAGCAGAACAGTGAGTGCAGCTCTGGAGTATAATACAGGAGGTAACTCAGGATCAGTAATGTAATGTATGTACACAGTGACTGCACCAGCAGAATAGTGAGTGCAGCTCTGGAGTATAACACAGGAGGTAACTCAGGATCAGTACAGGATCAGTAATGTAATGTATGTACACAGTGACTGCACCAGCAGAATAGTGAGTGCAGCTCTGGAGTATAATACAGGAGATAACTCAGGATCAGTAATGTAATGTATGTACACAGTGACTGCACCAGCAGAACAGTGAGTGCAGCTCTGGAGTATAACACAGGAGGTAACTCAGGATCAGCAATGTAATGTATGTACACAGTGACTGCACCAGCAAAATAGTGAGTGCAGCTCTGGAGTATAAGACAGGAGGTAACTCAGGATCAATACAGGATCAGTAATGTAATATATGTACACAGTGACTGCACCAGCAGAATAGTGAGTGCAGCTCTAGGGTATAATGCAGGAGGTAACTCAGGATCAGTAATGTAATGTATGTACACAGTGACTGCACCAGCAGAATAGTGAGTGCAGCTCTGGAGTATAATACAGGAGGTAACTCAGGATCAGTAATGTAATGTATGTACACAGTGACTGCACCAGCAGAATAGTGAGTGCAGCTCTGGAGTATAATACAGGAGGTAACTCAGGATCAGTAATGTAATGTATGTACACAGTGACTGCACCAGTAGAATAGTGAGTGCAGCTCTGGAGTATAATACAGGAGGTAACTCAGGATCAGTAATGTAATGTATGTACACAGTGACTCCACCAGCAGAATAGTGGGTGCAGCTCTGCAGTATAATACAGGAGGTAACTCAGGATCAGTAATGTAATGTATGTACACAGTGACTGCACCAGCAGAATAGTGAGTGCAGCTCTGGAGTATAACACAGGAGGTAACTCAGGATCAGTAATGTAATGTATGTACACAGTGACTGCACCAGCAGAACAGTGAGTGCAGCTCTGGAGTATAACACAGGAGGTAACTCAGGATCAGCAATGTAATGTATGTACACAGTGACTGCACCAGCAAAATAGTGAGTGCAGCTCTGGAGTATAAGACAGGAGGTAACTCAGGATCAATACAGGATCAGTAATGTAATATATGTACACAGTGACTGCACCAGCAGAATAGTGAGTGCAGCTCTAGGGTATAATACAGGAGGTAACTCAGGATCAGTAATGTAATGTATGTACACAGTGACTGCACCAGCAGAATAGTGAGTGCAGCTCTGCAGTATAATACAGGAGGTAACTCAGGATCAGTAATGTAATGTATGTACACAGTGACTGCACCAGCAGAATAGTGAGTGCAGCTCTGGAGTATAACACAGGAGGTAACTCAGGATCAGTAATGTAATGTATGTACACAGTGACTGCACCAGCAGAACAGTGAGTGCAGCTCTGGAGTATAACACAGGAGGTAACTCAGGATCAGCAATGTAATGTATGTACACAGTGACTGCACCAGCAAAATAGTGAGTGCAGCTCTGGAGTATAAGACAGGAGGTAACTCAGGATCAATACAGGATCAGTAATGTAATATATGTACACAGTGACTGCACCAGCAGAATAGTGAGTGCAGCTCTAGGGTATAATACAGGAGGTAACTCAGGATCAGTAATGTAATGTATGTACACAGTGACTGCACCAGCAGAACAGTGAGTGCAGCTCTGGAGTATAACACAGGAGGTAACTCAGGATCAGCAATGTAATGTATGTACACAGTGACTGCACCAGCAAAATAGTGAGTGCAGCTCTGGAGTATAAGACAGGAGGTAACTCAGGATCAATACAGGCTCAGTAATGTAATATATGTACACAGTGACTGCACCAGCAGAATAGTGAGTGCAGCTCTGGAGTATAATACAGGAGGTAACTCAGGATCAGTAATGTAATGTATGTACACAGTGACTGCACCAGTAGAATAGTGAGTGCAGCTCTGGAGTATAATACAGGAGGTAACTCAGGATCAGTAATATAATGTATGTACACAGTGACTGCACCAGCTTAATAGTGAGTGCAGCTCTGGAGTATAATACAGGAGGTAACTCAGGATCAGTAATGTAATGTATGTACACAGTGACTGCACCAGCAGAATAGTGAGTGCAGCTCTGGAGTATAATACAGGAGGGAACTTAGGATCAGTTCAGGATCAGTAATGTAATATATTTGCAAGTTAGGCTGCTTTCACATCAGCGGTTTTCGCTGATTGCGGCAGTTGCGGTGAAAAAACCGCAACTGCTGCGATTACCGCATAACGGCCGCACTTGCGGTTTACTTGCGGCAAGCCCCATACAATGTCTATGGGGACTTGCGGCAGGTGCGGCTAGTGCGGTTTTGGCGCTTGCCGCAGGTGTGGCCGTGAAAAAAAACGTGGTACGCTGCGATTTTTTCACACCCGCACCTGCCGCAAGTGCCAATACTGCACTTACCACACCTGCCGCAAGCCCCCATAGACATTGTATGGGGCTTGCCGCAAGTAAACTGAAAGTGCGCCCGTTATGCGGTAATCGCAGCAGTTGCGTTTTTTTCACCGCAACTGCCGCGATCAGCGAAAACCGCTGATGTGAAAGGGGCCTTAGTCATCTTTTACTTCTATTGTATCTATATAACAATCCCAGTATGGTGGTCAGTGGTGGTACCTTCCATCTCAGCACTGATCATGCAGCCTTCTTGTATTCAGTCTAGGTTTTCTTCTAGAAACGTCTGTCCATTTGGGGGCTGATCGCGCTGTTTTGCATGGCCCAATACTCCTATCATACTCTCAGCCTGTGAAATTGCTTATAGATTCAGTAAATTGAAATAACAAGGATGCCTGCGATCCGGCCGTCAGGATGAGAGACAGCGGTGCTTCTGTTTTATGAGCTGTGTATGTTTTTATGGTTGCCTTTCTGTTTCATTACTGAGCTCACAGAATGAGTTGATGAAGAAGGCAATCAGTATGTGATAGGCCCAGTGCAACCTCCATCGCTCCACTCCGGCCGCTTCTGTAAACAATCGGCCATTAAGTGCTGCCGAGAAATAAGGAAATGTCATCTTCGCGGGATTAACAGAAAGACATCAGTGAAATTATGAGCAGGCTACTTATTATTTGTTGACT
>JARQOC010000010.1:46822222-46853202 GCA_033576535.1 Allobates femoralis | reverse complement strand
ACTTAATTTTGACGTTTGGACCATTTTTTCCGTTACGCAGTTTAGGGCTCTCATTATTTGATTTTATTTGTTGATAGATCGGGCGATTCTGAACTCCGTGATACCAAACATGTGTATTTTTTTAATTTTTTTAATACTTTTATTGTGAACGGGGGAAAATGGGGGTGATTTGAACTATTAGGTTTTGTTTATTTTATAGGTTTTTTTAAAAATTGGATTTTTTTATTAATTCTTATTTTTACACTGCCCCTTTAAGAGGCACCTTGATGCACAGTCTGATCACTTCTGGGAGATACTGATGAGCTGCAGCTCATCAGTGTCTCCCAGAATCGCAGACATGTTGTGGTTGGCAGTGCCTGCCAACCACAACCCGGAAGTGCTTTCTGACAGCATCCAGGGTCTAACCAAGACCCCGGGCTGTCACATGACTGCCGGAGATCCCGCGATATTATCGCGCGATCTCCGATGCAGGCGGGGAATGGAGTGTTCCATGCCGTGGCCGCCTGGGATCCCGCTGTCAGTGGTTGACAGCGGGATTCAAGGGGTTAACAGCACCGATCGGATCCCGGATCCAATTGGTGCTGTTACCCTGGCATCTCAGCTGATGAGATCAGCTGAGATGTCGGGGCTTTGAGTTGAGCTCCGCACCGGAGCTCACATCAAACACCCCTTACCGGCCCATGATGTCCTCCTACATCATAGCTTGGGAAGGGGTTAATTAACAAAAAAAAAACTTCCCTCCAACATAATCCACAGGGAACATCTTCAGCTCTGCTGCATATCTTTGAGCAGATGCCCATTCTCTGTGACAGCATCTGTGATTGGCTGTTGGGCCCCTCAGCAGTGAATATCTAGGAAGTTAATGAGTAGCACTGGAAGTAGACGTAGCGGGGCGGTGGAACGCGGTAATTATAATGCTTTTTAATAACTATTTTCTTCATTTTTACAGCTCCCCAGCCCCCGAACCCAAACCCAAACTGTAACACGGATTTCCTAGGAAAGTCTGTGTTCTGGACCTGTGCCTGAACACTAGGTGTTCGGTATGGACCCCGAACTTTACAGTTCGGGTTCGCCCATCACTAATGATCACTCAAGATGCAGAGACACCGGAAGTCAATAGGAAAAAAGCTAAGGGCAAATCAACAATGAAGTCACTGGACAAGGTCTTCACACCAAGGAACATTTCACTGGTGATGAAGACACGGCTCGTACATAGTCTGGTCTATTCTGTAGTAACATATGGAAGAGAAACCTGATCATAAAGGAACAAGACAGAAGAAGAATCAAATGGAGCTGGAGAAGGAGGTTATCAATACCATGAGTGGCAAGAAGAACAAACATCAGTTCTGGATAAATCAAGCCACACATGTCACTGGAAGGAAAGATCAGCAAACTACGACATGTCTACACAGCATAGGAAGAGAGAAATCACTGGAGAAGGACATCATGGTCGGGAGAACAGAAGGTACAAGGAGGAGAGGAAGACCAGCAACCTAATGGCTTGATACTATCAAGATAACGGTAAATAAAACCCTTGTGGACCTATCTAGGCTTGGAGAAGAGTCTAGTAGACCTATATAGGTTTGAAGAAGACCCTGGTGAACCTATCTAGGCTTGCACAAGAGTCTAGGAGACTCTGGGGGTATATATCTAGGCGTGAATAAGACCCTGGTGGACCTATCTAGGCTGCACAAGATTGATGTTCCTACAGAGCGTTCACCCATCAAGTCGCCATGGCTCAAGATCGAGCTGGAGGCCATTTAAATAAATAAATAACTATTATTCCACTATCATGGAGTAATCTATGGCACTAATATTTAGAGATATATTACATTATTATTTGGTATATAATAGAACCAGTATGTAGCATCATATTAAACTATTATTTGGTATAGAGGTATTATTTTGAGTGGTAGTATCACAGTCCGGTGCATGTAATGTCATGCAGTTCCTGCACTCATCCACCATGCTGACCAGCACACGTTGCGTTACACAGTCTTAGTTATCTGTAATTTGTTCGATATAACTGCCCTGTTACAATGTTAATAAGAGGTAGTAAGCTGGACACAGATGACCAGAGAAATGTATTGTCTTCTCCTCTGCTCCTTTTCCTGCCTGACGTGATGCCATGGTCCGCTCCGCTGTCTTCATTTATATCAATATGTTGTTTTTTCTTTCTCCAAGTACAATGAAGCTTAATAATATCTAATGCAACTCAATACCAGGTTACCAGAATTAGATATAAGTTGAGTCAAATATTGATTCCTATTTTATGTGAGCACGACACTAGAGAAGAGCAGATGTCTCCATGAGGCTCCTCAACACGTAAAAATGATGTAAAATCGTACGTTTAAGTAGTAATTGCGAGTCTCATTGAGGCCCCTCCGGGAATATTTGCAGAAGAGAAAATCCAATAACTTTCCTCCCTCAATAGACTGAACACATGCACTCTGCTGCCCAGACTGACTTTTGTCAAGGACCGTACACTTCAGATGTATTGTTCTGTTGCCATAGCAACGGGGAAAGTATTCCGCTTCGGAGACGAGCGCTCTTCCATTCTTTTCTGTCTGAATGCATTGGTCATGTTTAGACTTTGACTTTCATGTAGTATTGTGTCTGACCCGAAAGTTTTAGAGTTTTTTTGTATTTTGGAACTGTGAGCGACTTGTCGTGAGCAACATTGAAAGGAATCATTTACGGTATGGGTGCGTTGTTTACAATGTAACATCAAAGAGTTCAGGGAATGGGGAGCGGAGGGCGCTGACGGGGAGTCTCGGCTTTCGTCATTCAGACATTTTTGGCTTTTCTTTTTACTCATGTACAAGGCTGATAGGGATTGGTATTTGTGAAAGAAAAAATATTGAATTTCAAGAGATTGAAAAACAAAAAATTAACAAAAATTAAAGTGATTGTACAGAATTAGTGTAAGATGAAGCCCAATCTGTCCATGCGTTGCTGCTGGTACCATGTGAGGCTGGTTTCACGCTGCCATTTTTCGGCATCCGTGTGAATCCTGCCTAAACTTTATACATCCAGTTATGTATGGTTCGCCCCAGATGCGGGTGGATGGAGGCGTTCACAGATTTTTTGCGGAAACAAAATCTGCATCTTGTTGCGATTTTGCTCTCTGTGAAAAAAAGTGAACCCCTGGATCCACATGGATCTGGGGCTCCACAGGTAAAATCTGAATGGGGTTCTATGCGAAACAGATTATTCAGGACTCCGGATCTCAGTGGATGTGGATTTCCGGTAAGTGTGCTATGAACTGCGCATGCGCAGAACCACCCTCCAGATCGCTGTCAAATATGCAACCGAATGCTCCCGCATGGGGTGTGGGTAAATCCAGTTTCATCATTGCGGGGAAATGTGGACACATGCAGGCTTTTCCTTCATGCCCCCAGATTCCAAAAAACGCTAGTGTGAAACCAGCTTTATAGAAGACTGTGCGCATGCGTAGTGTAACTTCACAGGCAATCTTCAATAAATGGTAGAGGAGTCAGTGCATGTGCAGATCGAGATTTCGGCTTAATGAAAAAGTCATGAAGCTGAAAGCTCAATCTGTCCATACGTTGCTTACGGCACCATGATATTGAAGACTGTGCGCATGTGCAGTGTGATTCCACAAACAATCTTCAATAAAAGTCAGCGCATGTGCAGATTGAGATTTCAGTTTAATGAAAAAGTCATGGAGCTGAAAGCTCACTCTGTCGATGCATTGCTTATGCCACCATGTTATTGAAGATTGTGCGCATGTGCAGTGTTATTCCACAAACCATCTTCAATATGGCAGGGGAGTCAGCACGTGCACAGATTGAGTTATCTACTTATTAAAGTCACAGAGCTGAAATCTTGATCTGCGCATGTTCCACCTCCAAAGGCACTTTATTAAAGGGGTTGTCCAGTCTAAAATGACAATTCTGCAGTCACTCTGCGTGACTGCAGAATTATCATTCTTCTGAGCGCCCGCACTGTGAGCTGTGAGGGTTTGCTATTTCTAAACCTGGAACAGTCAGCAGTTATAGAGTATGCATGTTCCCGGCCACTGCGACCGGAGCCGCCGTCTATTGGGTGTGGCCTCACTCAATACAATTTTATAGAGCAAGGCCGTGCCCACGAGATGGTTGCACCCACTAGTCAGACACGCCTGCTTCATATTCTTATATTGAGCGAAGGCATGCCCACTAGACGGTGGTTCCGCATAACTGCTATCTGATCCCAGTTTAGAAACAGCAAATCCACACAACACACAGTGCGGGTGCTGAGGGATTGATAAGTCTGCAGTCACATAGGGTGATAGCGGAATTATCAGTTTAGACCAGCGAACCCCTTTAAAGATTGTGTGTGGGATCCCTAAAAACGCTTGGCGTACCGGATGTGCCCTTAATGTGACATCCGGTACCAGATGCAGTAGCCCAGGGGTCTCAAACTCCAGGCCTTGAGGGCCACACACAGTCCAGGTTTTCAGGATTTCCTTTGAGTTTGACAGTTGGTCATTTGAATACCAACTGTCAAATGCTATGGAAAACCTGAAAATCTGCACTGTGTGTGGCCCTCAAGGCCTGGAGTTTGAGACCCCTGCATTAGTCCAAAGGTAATGTAGGCATTCATATGTGTCTTGCATTACCGGATACAGTTTACATAGACACCCATGTTATCAAAACCGGATACGGTTTTGCAACCTGTCTGAAAAACGGTGCCTGCATGATTTCTACCGCAAATTGTACAACCGGATCCGGTAAACGCAAGGCAGTTAAGGCGATCCATTTTTTGTATTGCTGCCTATGGGTGCAGATCCAGATCCGGTGTTTGTCATTTTTAATGGACAAAACCGGACCCGGATTTGAAAACAAAAACCCAAATGTGACCCTAGGCTTACTGAGCTTCTTGCTGTCATTTTAATAAAATGAGTGTTTTCTCTGCTGCAGATTTAGCAGTTTGTGAATATGCCAGGCTACCTGGCTCATGATAATCTCCTGCTGATTAAACAGTGATTTTATCAAAACTACACTGAGCAGCCCAGTAAGTGACACATCGCTGGAATCAGGATCTTCATTCTGGCCTCATCCTGACCTTGTTTTTATTCTGGCTTTATTCTAGCCTTTATCTTGTCTTCTCATGGCCTCATTCTGGTCTCATCCTGTCCTCATTCTGGCCACGTGCTGACCTCGTTTCAGCCTTATTCTAGCCCCATTCTAGCTTCATTTTGGTCTTGTCCAGGCCTTATTCTTGGCTCTTTCTAACCACATTCTGGCCATGCTGAGCATGACGACCTCATAGAAATACATTACATTTTTTTGCAATTAACGGTTTCATAGTTTAAAAAAATCCAAAACAAATCTAATCCAAAATGCTCATGTGTTACACAAGTCTGAACTGGTGTTTAGGGTCATCTACTTATATAATAGCCCTGTCCTGTCCATCATCCACTTCTGTAGTCATCGTGTCCTCCTATCCTCTGATTGGCCGGAGGTCAGAACGAGCTCTGGTAGCCATATTTGCACACCCAAGTGATGGGTTTACAAAAATGGCACCTGCTTGCGGTATGGGACCACCAGCAGTACCACCAATAGCCAACGGCGACACCACCCAAAAAAAAGTACCCCACACAAACCTATCACCGCAGTACGACACCAGGTATCCACCCCTTGCCCACTGCAAACACCCTACAGGACCTGTTGTGATGTCATGATGGTCATGGTCATGGGCATAGCTAGATCACATGACTGTGACACAATCACAGGTCCTTTCTCTGACACAGAGTGGGGGGGGGCACAAAAAGAGGAGCACAGACAGCGCTGTCATCCCCCCATCTCCACACGCTGCTCTAACCTTCCCTGGTCTATGCACGCTGCCCTCCTCTCCCCCAGTCTCCGCACGCTGCTCTCACCTCCTCTGGTGTCTGCATGTTGCCCTCCTCTCCCCCGGTCTCTGTATGTTGCCCTCATCTCACCCAGTCTCTGCACGCTGCCCTCACCTCCCCTGGTCTCCACACGCTGCAATCACCTCCCCCGGTTTTCGAATGTTGCCCTTCCCTCTCCTACTCTCCGCATGCTGCCCTCGCCTCCCCCACTCTCTGTATGCTGCCCTCACCTCCCCCACTCTCTGTATTCTGCCCTCACCTCCCCCACTCTCTGCATGCTGCCCTCACCTCCCCCACTCTCTGCATGCTGCCCTCACCTCCCCCACTCTCTGCATTCTGCCCTCACCTCCCCCGTTCTCTGCATGCTGCCCTCACCTCCCCCACTCTCTGCATGCTGCCCTCACCTCCCCCACTCTCTGCATTCTGCCCTCACCTCCCCCGTTCTCTGCATGCTGCCCTCACCTCCCTCACTCTCTGCATGCTGCCCTCACCTCCCCCACTCTCTGCATGCTGCCCTCACCTCCCCCCATCTCCGCATGCTGCCCTCACCTCCCCCACTCTCTGCATTCTGCCCTCACCTCCCTCACTCTCTGTATGCTGCCCTCACTTCCCCCACTCTCTGCCTGCTGCCCTCACCTCCCCTGGTCTTCACATGCTGCCCTCACCTACTCCATTCTCTGCATTCTGCCCTCACCTCCCTCAATCTCTGCATGCTGCCCCCACCTCCCCAACTCTCTGCATTCTGCCCTCACCTCCCCCACTTTCTGCATGCTTCCCTCACCTCCCCCACTCTCTGCATGCTGCCCTCACCTTCCCGGCCTCTGCACACTTCCCTCACCTCCCCCACTCTCTGCATGCTGCCCTCACCTCCCCCACTCTCTGCATGTTGCCCTCACCTTCCCGGTCTCTGCACACTTCCCTCCCCTTCCCCATTCTCTGCATTCTGCCCTCACCTCCCCCACTCTCTGCATGCTGCCCTCACCTCCCCCACTCCTGACATGCTGCCCTCACCTTCCCAGTCTCTGCACACTTCCCTCACCTCCCCCACTCTCTGCATGCTGCCCTCACCTTCCTGGTCTCTGCACACTTCCCTCCCCTTCCCCACTCTCTGCATTCTGCCCTCACCTCCCCCACTCTCTGCATGCTGCCCTCACCTCCCCCACTCCTGACATGCTGCCCTCACCTTCCCGGCCTCTGCACACTTCCCTCACCTCCCCCACTCGCTGCATGCTGCCCTCACCTCCCCCACTCTCTGCATGCTGCCCTCACCTTCCCGGTCTCTGCACACTTCCCTCCCCTTCCCCACTCTCTGCATTCTGCCCTCACCTCCCCCACTCTCTGCATGCAGCCCTCACCTCCCCCAGTCTTCATATGCTGCCCTCACCTACCCCATTCTCTGTATTCTGCCCTTACCTCCCCACTCTTTGCATGCTGCCCTAACCTCCCCCACTCTCTGCATGCTGCCCTCACCTTCCCGATCTCTGCACACTTCCCTCACCTCCCCCACTCTCTGCATGCTTCCCTCACCTCCCCCACTCTCTGCATGCTGCCCTCACCTTCCCGGTCTCTGCACACTTCCCTCACCTCCCCCACTCTCTGCATGCTGCCCTCACCTGCCCCACTCTCTGCACACTTCCCTCACCTCCCCCACTCTCTGCATTGTGCCCTCACCTCCCCCACTCTCTGCATGCTGACCTCACCTCCCCTGGTCTCCGCACGTCACCCTCACTTTCCTCTGTTTTAGTTTTCATTAGATAAATCTCAATCAACATTCATCCTGAAATATAACTTAATTTCTCTACACAAAATATGTGGGTCTTTAACTAAGGGCGGGGGCCGAGGGGGGTACTAACATTAATTTAGCTTGAGTCTCAAAGCCACATATAAATAGCGACATTTTCAGAGATGTATCAGGCAGAGAGAGATGAATGTCACAGCGTGCGGCTCATGTGTGGACAAGACACTTCATAACATAAAGGCGCAGCGGCAATTAAGCCTGACTCACGCTGACGAGCTTTGATTAAAAAGAAATGTGGAGCGAGGTGAAATATCTGTGAAGGGAAAGAGGCGGCAGAAACTTTCAGAAGCTGTAAAACTTTCCAACATTCACAATATCACAAAACTCAAGAATGATCCAGAGAAAAAGCAATGATACAATATAGATCAATGGAGGAATCAACGTCGCACCATTGTTAGTACACCCCGACAATGTCTGGTGGATGTAAGAGAATTGTATCACTTCTATCACACATTCACACATACATTTTATTAAGTGTTGATTTTTTTTTACACGATTGTGACAGAAAAAAGGAAAAATTACTAGAAGGTTTTAGTAGAAGCCAGATTTAATCTCAGACACATAATAAAGGATTGTCCACATTGTATCTATATATCTATTATCTATTTACAGGGGTGTAACTACAAGAGGTGCAGGGGTGGTAATAGCACCCGGGTCCTGGAACCTAGGGGGCCCCATAAGTCCTTTTGGCCTATAGAAAAAGACTATTGCTAATAAAGATTTGCAATAAATGGGAGCACCCCTGGAGCTTTGGTCTATCTATCTATCTATCTATCTATCTATCTATCTATTCATCTATCATCTCATATCTATCAATCCATCTATCCATTTATCTATCATCTCATATTTATCTATCAAATTCAAATTCAAAGCAGCTTTATTGGCAGGACTAAATACACATCAGTTTTGCCAAAGCAAGTGTACAATAGGGAATAGGGATAGGGACTGTAGGGATGTTGGGTAGGGCTGTAGGAAAGGTGGATGGGGGCAAATCAAGTGTGGAGGCAGTAGGAGCAATGGGTGGGAACAGATCCAGGGGTGGGGTTATAAGAGCAATGAATGGGGCAGATCCAGTGTTGGGGCTATAAGAACAATGGATGGGGCAGATCCAGGGGAGCTATGGAAGTTCATGGCATATCATAGTTAATTTCCTCAAAGTCTATGGCATGCGCTCACATACCGCGCTGCTATCTCCACTGCTCTCTCTTCTTTCCCCAGCAGGATATATGTTTTCTCTTCCTCCTTCATGGTGATGAAATCCGGTAAGAGATGTGGGAGTCTCTTGAAGTGAGTGTCTCTCACTGCTGAGTATTTGGAGCAGTGTAGCAGGCGGTGGCTCCCGTCCTCTATGGCCTCCTGATCACAGTGTTGGCACAGTCTTTCCTCCCTGGGCTTGTATCTCTGCCTGTGTCGGCCAGATTCGATGGCCAGACTGTGGGCACTGAGTCTATATCGGCTCAGCGTCTTGCGGTCTCTGGGGTCCGGGAGTTTCTCCAGATATGGGGCCAGTCTGTAGTCTCTCTGTAGATTCCGGAACATGGTCAGCTTCTGTGAGTTGATGATATCATTCCTCCAGTCACTGACATACCTCGTCTACTTTCTTCCTGATTCCGGCTTTTGTCAGGTTGTTGTATTTGATGTTCAGGTCCAGTTGGGTTTGGGTGAGCTGTTCCGAATGTCCTGTGTTTTTGGTTTCACCTACATGTATAAGGGCTTTATGGTGATGGGAGCTTGGATTGCTCCTATGTAGGTCAGCTCAGAACTGTTAGGTGTAGAGGGAATCAGCCCAACTCGGCCTCCCAGGCACTGTTGGAGCTTGTTGTCTATCTATCAATGTATCTGTCTATGTATCTATCTATCTAGAGAAAGGAAAAAAAAAAGAAAAAAAATGCTCCCTTACCATTAATCCACAGGTATTGTCTGATGTGTATATATCCTGCTACAGCCCAGGTAACAAGAGACCTCATGGGGTCCAAGAGAGGTTTTATTGTAGACATGGACCCTTCAGATTTAAGGTCACCTTGCCGCGGTTGATGGGCAGGCATCTATTGGCCAATATATGCGCTAAGAACCTTATAAGATTCGTGTTTTTTGAAAAAACATTTTTAGTTTTAATTTTTTCACAAGCAAAATATTTTTCTATATTATCTATCCATCTATCTATTTGTCTGTCTATCTTTCTATCTATTTTCTATCTAATATTAATTTCTTGCTTATGACATCCTATGATACATTCAGAATAGGGCAGGGAGTAATGTTTTAAGAACATCTATGTTTATAAAACATTGTTGATGTCCTACCGAACATAGTCGGATAAATGTCCACATCATGAACATCTATGATGTATTATATTAAATGATTTTTCCTCTACTATGTAATAGCTGCACTTTAGACATCATAGGAAAGTAAAGGGAATCTGTCAACAAGATCAATATACTTGTGGACTTGATAAAGACCTATTTGATAGGTCGAAACGTTGTTACATTTTCATATGGGAGAATAAACTTTTGGACCGATAAAGACCTGTATAATAGGTCAAAATGTTCTTTCCTATTTATATGGGGAAAGAACACTTGTGAAAAAGCATAAGGATCTTCTTGATATGTTTAAACCTTGCTTCCTTTTTATATGGGAGAATAAACTTGTGGATTTGATAAAGACCTTTGATAGGTCGAAACTTTGTTTCCTTTCTATATGTTAGAATAAATGTTTGGTAGAACCGTACAGAGTATGCAGGCCAGGTTAAATAAACATAGATCAAATATAAGAAAAAGTTTCCTGCTGCATAGTGTATCTAGGCATTATGCCCAAATGCACGGAAGTGATCCATCTAGTTTGCGATTAGTTATTATAGATCAAATAAATGAGGGAATTTCTGATAGGTTTGATAAACTCTGCAAAAAGGACTCTTACTGGATCTTTAAAAGGGGGACCCTTTCCCCTGAAGGGTTAAATTTAACAATAGGTGATTGAACGCTGCTATGATAAAGTTATAGAAGTGTATGATATATGAGAGCATTTTTTATATTAACACCAATTTTTTAATCATGTGTAATTTGTAGTAGGCATTTTTTCGTGTTTTTTTTTTTTGGTTTTTTTTTTGTAATATACAGTGCCTACAAGTAGTATTCAACCCCCTGCAGATTTAGGTGGTTTGATAAGATGCAAATAAGTTAGAGCCTTCAAACTGCAAACGAGAGTAGGATTTATTAACAGAAGCATAAATCTTACAAACCAAAAAGTTATGTTGCTCCGTTGAATTTTTATAAATTTTAAACATAAAAGTGTGGGTCAATTATTATTCAACCCCTAGGTTTAATATTTTGTGGAATAACCCTTGTTTACAATTACAGCTAATAATCGTCTTTTATAAGACCTGATCAGGCCGGCACAGGTCTCTGGAGTTATCTTGGCCCACTCCTCCATGCAGATCTTCTCCAAGTTATCTAGGTTCTTTGGGTGTCTCATGTGGACTTTAATCTTGAGCTCCTTCCACAAGTTTTCAATTGGGTTAAGGTCAGGAGACTGACTAGGCCACTCCATCACCTTGATTTTTTCCCTCTTGAACCAGGCCTTGGTTTTCTTGGCTGTGTGCTTTGGGTCGTTGTCTTGTTGGAAGATGAAATTACGACCCATCTTAAGATCCTTGATGGAGGAGCGGAGGTTCTTGGCCAAAATCTCCAGGTAGGCCGTGCTATCCATCTTCCCATGGATGCGGACCAGATGGCCAGGCCCCTTGGCTGAGAAACAGCCCCACAGCATGATGATGCCACCACCATGCTTGACTGTAGGGATGGTATTCTTGGGGTCGTATGCAGTGCCAATCCAGTCTCCAAACGTCACGTGTGTGGTTGGCACCAAAGATCTCGATCTTGGTCTCATCAGACCATAGAACCTTGAACCAGTCTGTCTCAGAGTCCTCCAAGTGATCATGAGCAAACTGTAGACGAGCCTTGACATGACGCTTTGAAAGTAAAGGTACCTTACGTGCTCATCTGGAACGGAGACCATTGCGGTGGAGTACGTTACTTATGGTATTGACTGAAACCAATGTCCCCACTGCCATGAGATCTTCCCGGAGCTCCTTCCTTGTTGTTCTTGGGTTAGCCTTGACTCTTCGAACAAGCCTGGCCTCGGCACGGGAGGAAACTTTCAAAGGCTGTCCAGGCCGTGGAAGGCTAACAGTAGTTCCATAAGCCTTCCACTTCCGGATGATGCTCCCAACAGTGGAGACAGGTAGGCCCAACTCCTTGGAAATTGTTTTGTACCCCTTGCCAGCCTTGTGACCCTCCACGATCTTGTCTCTGATGGCCTTGGAATGCTCCTTTGTCTTTCCCATGTTGACCATGTATGAGTGCTGTTCACAAGTTTGGGGAGGGTCTTAAATAGTCAGAAAAGGCTGGCAAAAGAGATAATTAATCCACACATGTGAAGCTCATTGTTCTTTGTGCCTGAACTACTTCTTAATACTTTAGGAGGACCAAACAGAATGCTGGTGGTTTGAGGGGTTGAATAATAATTGACCCACACTTTTATGTTTAAAATGTATTAAAATTCAACTGAGCAACATAACTTTTTGGTTTGGAAGATTTATGCTTCTGTTAATAAATCCTACTCTTGTTTGCAGTTTGAAGGCTCTAACTTATTTGCATTTTATCAAACCACCTAAATCTGCAGGGGGTTGAATACTACTTGTAGGCACTGTATATATATATATATTTTTTTTGTAATACTTTTTGTATAGTAATTTTATATTGTTTTATATGATGTTTTAATATTGGATTGTTTTTATCTATGAAGTAATGAAATGGTTAATAGTTTTTTGCACACCCTCCTCTAATGAGTTGTAGGCTCTTTGTGAATAAACGGAGGAGGAGAAATAGAGTTCCTTATCCACTTGAGGAAGACGCATTAGTGTCGAAACATGTTGTGGCGAGGACTCACATTTGTTAATATCCAATAAAGATCTAAAGGTAATACTAATCAGTGCAGTGTCCTTGTGTAGCGCTCATATTCTAAATACCACCATTTCTGTATTGTTCCTTAGAATAAATGTTTGGACTTGATAAAGACCTTTGTTATAGGTTGAAACGTTGTTTACTTCTTATATGAATAAACTTGTTCAGTTGACAAAGACCTGTTTGGTAGGTCGAAACGCTGTTAATATGTTTTAATATGGCAGAATAAGCTTTTGGACTATTTTATCACATGGGATATTGATGCTGTCTCTTCTTACCTCTTGGATTCTCCTCAAGTGGATTTTTTTTGACATTCTATCCACAGATAGAGGGCTGTAGACTTTCCTTCTTTGACCTAGTCAAATAGTCCTGGCCATCCTCTTTGGACTAGTCACATAGCCCCAGCCATCTTCTTTGTCCTAATCATATAGCCACGGCCATCCTCTTTGTCCTAGTCCCAAAGCCCCGGCCATCCTCTTTGTCCTACTCACATAGCCCCGGCCATCCTCTTTGTACTAGTCCCATAGCCCCGGCCAACCTCTTTGTCCTGGTCACATAGCCCCAGCCATCTTCTTTGTCCTAGTCACATAGCCCGGCCATCCTTTTTGTCCTAGTCACATAGCCTCAGTCATCCTCTTTGTCCTAGTCATATAGCCCCGGCCATCCTCTTTGTCCTAGTCACATAGCCCCGGCCATCCTCTTTGTCCTAGTCACATAGCCCGGCCATCCTCTTTGTCCTAGTCATATAGCCCCGCCATCCTCTTTGTCCTAGTCAATAGCCCGGCCATCCTCTTTGTCCTAGTCACATAGCCCCGGCCATCCTCTTTGTCCTAGTCCATAGCCCCGGCCACCTCTTTGTCCTGGTCATAGCCCCGCCATCCTCTTTGTCCTAGTCACATGCCCCGGCCATCCTTTTGTCCTAGTCACATAGCCTCAGCCATCCTCTTTGTCCTAGTCACATAGCCCTGGCCATCCTCTTTGTCCTAGTCACATAGCCCCGGCCATCCTCTTTGTCTAGTCCATAAGCCCCGGCCATCCTCTTTGTCCTTACTCATCATAGCCCCGGCCATCATCTTTGTCCTAGTCACATAGCCCTCGGCCAATCCTCTTTGTCCTAGTCAATAGCCCCAGCCATCCTCTTTGTCCTAGTCCATAGCCCGGCCATCCTCTTTGTCCTAGTCACATAGCCCGCCATCCTCTTTGTCCTAGTCACATAGCCCCGCCATCCTCTTTGTCCTAGTCACATAGCCGATCTACCTGGCCATCCTCTTTGTCTAGTCACATAGCCGGCCATTGTCTGTCACCCATCCTCTTTGTCCTAGTCATATAGCCCGGCCATCCTCTTTGTCCTAGTCGCATAGCCCCGGCCATCCTCTTTGTCCTGCTCACATAGCCCCGGCCATCCTCTTTGTCCTAGTCACATAGCCCCGACCATCCTCTTTGTCCTAGTCACATAGCCCCGGCCATCCTCTTTGTCCTAGTCACATAGCCCTGGCCATCCTCTTTGTCCTGGTCATATAGCCCCGGCCATCCTCTTTGTTCTAGTCACATAGCCCCGGCCATCCTCTTTGTCCTGGTCACATAGCCCCAGCCATCCTCTTTGTCCTAGTCACATAGCCCTATCCATCCTCTTTGTCCTGGTCACATAGCCCCGGCCATCCTCTTTGTCCTAGTCACATAGCCCGGCCATCCTCTTTTTCCTGGTCATATAGCCCGGCCATTCTCTTTGTCCAAGTCGCATAGCCCTGGCCATCCTGTTTGTCCTAGTCACATAGCCCTATCCATCCTCTTTGTCCTGGTCACATAGCCCCGGCCATCCTCTTTGTCCTAGCCACATAGCCCCGGCCATCCTCCTTGTCCTGGTCACATATCCCTGGCCATCCTCTTTGTCCTAGTCACATAGCCCTATCCATCCTCTTTGTCCTAGTCACATAGCCCCAGCCATCCTCTTTGTCCTAGTCATATAGCCCCGGCCATCCTCTTTATCCTAGTCACATAGCCCTATCCATCCTCTTTGTCCTAGTCGCATAGCCTCGGCCATCCTCTTTGTCCTAGTCACATAGCCCCGGCCATCCTCTTTGTCCTAGTCACATAGCCCTATCCATCCTCTTTGTCCTGGTCACATAGCCCCGGCCATCCTCTTTGTCCTAGTCACATAGCCCTGGCCATCCTCTTTGTCCTAGTCACATAGCCCTGGCCATCCTCTTTGTCCTAGTCACATAGACCGGCCATCCTCTTTTTTCTGGTCATATAGCCCCGGCCATGCTCTTTGTCCTAGCCACATAGCCCTGGCCATCCTCTTTGTCCTGGTCACATAGCCCCGGCCATTCTCTTTGTCCAAGTCGCATAGCCCTGGCCATCCTCTTTGTCCTAATCACATAGCCCTATCCATCCTCTTTGTCCTGGTCACATAGCCCCGGCCATCCTCTTTGTCCTAGCCACATAGCCCCGGCCATCCTCTTTGTCCTAGTCGCATAGCCTCGGCCATCCTCTTTGTCCTAGTCACACAGCCCTATCCGTCCTCTTTGTCCTAGTCGCATAGCCTCGGCCATCCTCTTTGTCCTAGTCATATAGCCCGGCCATCCTCTTTGTCCTAGTCACATAGCCCCGGCCATCCTCTTTGTCCTAGTCGCATAGCCTCGGCCATCCTCTTTGTCCTAGTCACATAGCCCTATCCGTCCTCTTTGTCCTAGTCGCATAGCCTCGGCCATCCTCTTTGTCCTGGTCACATAGCCCCGGCCATCAGTGTTCTCAGAGATGCGGCAGTAACAATTGACCACAGTGGTGACCATTGAAGGATGCACCTTTCTAAGCCTGTAATCCTCCTTTGTAGCTTTTTAGTCCTCTTCTTGTCATCTCATAGCCGTGACGTTGAGCTCGCTGAATTGTTCTATACTCAATGTGAGCAGAAGAAAATACATAAAAATATCCATGCCGGAACTATAATTTGCAGGCTTGTAGAATATCCGTTCCATGTGTTTCTTTCACTCCACTCTCCTCATTTGGATGGGTAGTGAAGTGCGGAGTAATATGTTGAATTAAGTGGAGAGCTAAATGAAGCAATTAATTCCATTCTCTCGAAGACAATAAAGGGACCCGGCAGAATACAGAATAGCAACATAGTGACCTCTTCTGGGATTGTAAAGTGATAAGACCAGGAGTTAAAGAGGATTCAACACTGCGCTTCTTACTCCTTTGAAGTAGTATCATGGGACTCAGTGACACAAGATATCAGAAATATAGAGAGAGCTATTACTGCTTGTTAGTTATGCCTCTTAATCCATTCCTTGCCGGGGCTGGAATACTGTCTATTGCTTTGAGTCGCTGTACTCCAGATCCACAGCTTATTTTCAGTCTCTCTAAGTACTTGGAGTGAATTAATGAACCTTTAGCTGGGAAGAGCGTCTGAGATCATACACATGTGAGGATCGGCGTTGGGCTATTGTCCATTGTGCTGATTTTCAACCTCAGCTGTGTTATTGAGTTCCTATAAGTTTTTGATTCTTCATCATAAATCACTCTACAATGTCACCAAAAATATTGAAAAGATTGACGTGTAATACCAGGACTGGCCACTTGGTGTGCTGTTGTAGGGGAGTCCACCCAATCCTGGAGGATACTGTATTTCAATAGGAATATGCTAATGTGTCTTTTATGTATATGTAATGTTTTTTTTTTTATTAAGATTATGTATGCAGCAATCTGTCGGCCAGTGTTTGTACTACTGCTTCCCTGCATCTTCAGGAAAGATAGGATTAAGATAGTGAGCTAATACACACATTAAGGGTGGGGCTATGATTATCGGCGAAAGATGCGCCAGAAACAGGTCAGGAGAACTAGTCATGTATCTTTTGTGACACGCTGATACTTTTTTATCAAGACTATGATTTTACCTATTTTTGACTGGAGGTGCCACAATGTCCCCTTACTTCTTCTGCTGGATGGACTGTCTGTGCACCATTGGAAGCCATCAGTCCGTATAATGCACCTGTTGTGTGCATGTGGCCTTCAGTCAGATAATGCCAGGACAAGTGTCGGTGAACCGCGCCTCTTTTTCATAGGTAGTGAATTAGTACACCCTTAAGGATGGGGATTATGAAAAAAGGCAGCTGGCAGACATTTCCTGGCTCACAGAGTAGAGAGTGTGTGAAGCACAATAAGTGCTGAGCCTGTGAGAGGCATAGTAGTGAGGAGACACAAGGACAACTTCCCCTGGATCCTCTGGATCACCCCAGGACTTTGAGTAAAGGAATTGAGACAGTGGTTAATCCTCCCTACATGGGTGTTCATCCCCAGATTTAAAAAGCTCTACTGGGAGGCTACTGTTTCCTATGGTACCTATTCCAGTGAAGCTGCAACAAAGACACGGGCAAACAGGTCACCCCCATGCTAGAGGTTAATGAACTTTATCTATTGCTTGCCTTGACTGTTTCTCAGAACAGATCCATGTGGGTGAGACAAGGCTGGACTATTCGATTTTACTGAAAACATCATGTTGTTGATAGGAGAACAAGAAGAGTCGAAGGTGAGCTGTGACATTGACTATTGTGAATGGTGGATCCAGTGTTATCTACTGTATATAGAGGTGTTATCAGTCATTGTACAGGAGGAGGTGAGCTGTGATATCACCTATTGTGAATGGTGGATCCTGTGTTATCTACTGTATATAGAGGTGTTATCAGTCATTGTACAGGAGGAGGTCAGCAGTGATATCACCTATTGTGAATGGTGGATCCTGTGTTATCTACTGTATATAGAGGTGTTATCAGTCATTGTACATGAGGAGGTGAGCTGTGATATCACTTATTGTGAATGGTGGATCCTGTGTTATCTACTGTATATAGAGGTGTTATCAGTCATTGTACAGGAGGAGGAGGTGAGCTGTGATATCACCTATTGTGAATGGTGGATCCTGTGTTATCTACTGTATATAGAGGTGTTATCAGTCATTGTACAGGAGGAGGTGAGCTGTGATATCACTTATTGTGAATGGTGGATCCTGTGTTATCTACTGTATATAGAGGTGTTATCAGTCATTGTACAGGAGGAGGAGGTGAGCTGTGATATCACCTATTGTGAATGGTGGATCCTGTGTTATCTACTGTATATAGAGGTGTTATCAGTCATTGTACAGGAGAAGGTGAGCTGTGATATCACTTATTGTGAATGGTGGATCCTGTGTTATCTACTGTATATAGAGGTGTTATCAGTCATTGTACAGGAGGAGGAGGTGAGCTGTGATATCACCTATTGTAAATGGTGGATCCTATGTTATCTACTGTATATAGGTGTTATCAGTCATTGTACAGGAGGAGGTGAGCTGTGATATCACCTATTGTGAATTGTGGATCTTGTATTATCTACTGTATATAGAGGTGTTATCAGTCATTGTACAGGAGGAGGTGAGCTGTGACATCACCTATTGTGAATGGTGAATCCTGTGTTATCTACTGTATATAGAGGAGTTATCAGTCATTGTACAGGAGGAGGAGGAGAGCTGTGATATCACCTATTGTGAATGGTGGATCCTGTATTATCTACTGTATATAGAGGTGATATAAGTCATTGTACAGGAGGAGGTGAGCTGTGACATCACTTATTGTGAATGGTGGATCCTGTGTAATCTACTGTATAGAGGTGTTATCAGTCATTGTACAGGAGGAGGTGAGCTGTGATATTACCTATTGTGAATGGTGGATCCTGTGTTATCTACTGTATATAGAGGTGTTATCAGTCATTGTACAGAAGGAGGAGGTGAGCTGTCATATCACCTATTGTGAATGGTGGATCCTGTGTAATCTACTGTATATAGAGGTGTTATCAGTCATTGTACAGGAGGAGGTGAGCTGTGATATCACCTATTGTGAATGGTGAATCCTGTGTTATCTACTGTATATAGAGGGGTTATCAGTCATTGTACAGGAGGAGGAGGTGAGCTGTGACATCACCTATTGTGAATGGTGGATCCTGTGTTATCTACTGTATATAGAGGTGTTATCAGTCATTGTACAGGAGGAGGAGGTGAGCTGTGACATCACCTATTGTGAATGGTGGATCCTGTGCTATCTACTGTATATAGAGGTGTTATCAGTCATTGTACAGGAGGAGGTGAGCTGTGATATCACCTATTGTGAATGGTGGATACTATGCTATCTACTGTATATAGAGGTGTTATCAGTCATTGTACAGGAGGAGGTGAGCTGTGATATCACCTATTGTGAATGGTGGATCCTGTGTTATCTACTGTATATAGAGGTATTATCAGTCATTGTACAGGAGGAGGTGAGCTGTGATATCACCTATTGTGAATGGTGGATCCTGTGTTATCTACTGTATATAGAGGTGTTATCAGTCATTGTACAGGAGGAGGTGAGCTGTGATATCACCTATTGTGAATGGTGGATCCTGTGTTATCTACTGTATATAGAGGTGTTATCAGTCATTGTACAGGAGGAGGAGGTGAGCCTTGATATATTATGGCATGGCTAATCAGAAAATGCAGCACTAAAATGATTAGAATATATGGTTATCATTAAAATGTGACTTTAACCTTAATTCATTTTCTAGTAATACATTCCCTTTAAATATCACGCGTGCTGTCCTTGGTGCTGAATATTAACATGTCGTGTAAAGTGTCGACCCCACCAAAATCAGTGTTGATTTATTGATGATGTAAAAGCATTTTTGTGCATTTTGGAATATTCAGCTTCAGCCTCAGAAAAATGAGTTAAAGAGAGTCTTGTTCAACACATGAAAAATGCATTTACCTGCTTCGGCGCAGTTTATAAATAGAAGCATATGTTTTGCTGCGCTGAAAGCTACAATAAAACCCTCTGATGGTGAAGTGTTACATATTTATCACTGTCCCCACTTCTGCTGGATGGGGCTAATATATAAGGCGTAAATAAACGCTAAAGTGCAAACATTTCTAAAAATGTAAAAGCTTGGAAATAATGTCAAAGCGATAAATATGGGGTCACCCGGGGATAGTCTGGACTTTCTCTTCTCATTGTAGAATATTGCAGTTATCGTCAGTTCTGGTTTGATATGGCTGATAACACAGGACAATAATTTTTATTTAAAAGAATAATAAATGCTATCATGAAGGTTTAAGTTTGTACCGCAGCATCACCAGCTCTTGTAGAAATATTATGCAAGTCATGAAAAACCTGATAATTACACGGAGGGGAAGGACCCACATAGGCGCTGTGAGTATTAGGAAGAAGTCACTCACTTTTGCAAAAAGTTCCTTCTGTTGGGTTAATCACTGATTGACATGTAGAGCTCTCTCTCCTCGGATCCCACCTACTGCAGTGAGCATCATACAGTCCTGTGCCCTAGCTGCTGCAGAACCTCATAATACAACTTATCTGCTGCAGAACCTTCCAATACACCACAGTTGATATAGAACCTCATTATACACCTCAGCTTCTGCAGAACATCATAATACACCTCAACTGAGATATAATTGCAATCACAAATTCTTTGGTATTATTATCTTCATTTAATTTGTCTTCAATGAAAAAACGCAAAAAGAATTGTCCTAAAGCCAAATTGGATCTAATTCCACATTAAGCATAAAAAAGGGGGTGGACAAAAGTATTGTCACTGTTAGAAAAATCATGTGATGCTTCTCTAATTTGTGTAATTAACAGTACTGTAACTTACCTGTGGCACCTAACAGGTGTTGGCAATAACTAAATCACACTTGCAGCCAGTTGACATGGATTAAAGTTGACTTATCCTCTGTCCTGTGTCCTTGTGTGTACCACGTTGAGCATGGAGAAAAGAAAGAAGACCAAAGAACTGTCTGAGGACTTGAGAAACCAAATTGTGAGGAAGCATGAGCAATCTCAAGCTACAAGTCCATCTCCAAAGACCTGAATGTTCCTGTGTCTACCGTGCACAGTGTCATCAAGAAGTTTAAAGCCCATGGCACTGTGGCTAACCTCCCTAGATGTGGACGGAAAAGAAAAATTGATGAGAGATTTCAACATAAGATTGTGCGGATGGCGGATAAAGAACCTCGACTAACATCCAAACAAGTTCAAACTGACCTTCAGTCCGAGGGTACAACAGTGTCAACCCGTACTATCCATCGGCGTCTGAATGAAAAGGGACTGTATGGTAGGATACCCAGGAAGATCCCACTTCTTACCCCGAGACATAAAAAAGCCAGGCTGGAGTTTGCCAAAACTTACCTGAGAAAGCCTAAAATGTTTTGGAAGAATGTTCTCTGGTCAGATGAGACAAAAGTAGAGCTTTTTGGTCAAAGGCATCAACATAGAGTTTACAGGAGAAAAAAAGAGGCATTCAAAGAAAAGAACACGGTCCCTACAGTCAAACATGGCGGAGGTTCCCTGATGTTTTGGGGTTGCTTTGCTGCCTCTGGCACTGGACTGCTTGACCGTGTGCATGGCATTATGAAGTCTGAAGACTACCAACAAATTTTGCAGCATAATGTAGGGCCCAGTGAGAAAGCTGGGTCTCCCTCAGAGGTCATGGGTCTTCCAGCAGGACAATGACCCAAAACACACTTCAAAAAGCACTAGAAAATGGTTTGAGAGAAAGCACTGGAGACTTCTAAGGTGTCCAGCAATGAGTCCAGACCTGAATCCCATAGAACACCTGTGGAGAGATCTAAAAATGGCAGTTTGGAGAAGGCACCCTTCAAATATCAGGGACCTGAGCAGTTTGCCAAAGAGGAATGGTCTAAAATTCCAGCAGAGCATTGTAAGAAACTCATTGATGGTTACCGGAAGTGGTTGATCACAGTTATTTTGGCTAAAGGTTGTGCAACCAAGTATTAGGCTGGGGGTGCCAATACTTTTGTCTGGCCCATTTTTGGAGTTTTGTGTTAAATGATCAATGTTTTGCTTTTTGCTTCATTCTCTTTTGTGTTTTTTCATATAAGACAAATTAAATGAAGATAATAATACCAAAGAATTTGTGATTGCAATCATTTTCAGGAAGAAACTGAGTATTATCTGACAGAATTGCAGTGGTGTTAATACTTTTGGTCACAACTGTATATCCCTTTTCCTGGTATATATGTCTACCATCCTGGTATGTATGTTCAAATCCTGGTTTATATGTCCCCCATCCTCGTATATATATCCCCCTTCCTGGTATATATGTCCCCATCCTAGTATATATGTCCTACATTCTGGTATATATGTCCCCGATCCAGGTATATATGCCCACCATTCTGGGATATATGGTCCCCCATCTTGAGATATATGCATTCATCCTAGTATGTTTTCATCCTGGTATATATGTCCCCCCAACCTGATATATATGGCATCCATCCTGGTATATTAATCCCCTATCCTGGTATATATGCCCCCCATTGTTGTATATTTGTCCCCATCATGGGCCTACCTTGGTATATATGCCTCCCATTGTTGTATATTTGTCCCCATCATGGGCCTACCTTGATATATATGCCCCCATTGTTTTTGTCCCCATCATGGGCCTACCTTGGTATATATGCCTCCCATTGTTGTATATTTGTCCCCATCATGGGCCTACCTTGGTATATATGCCTCCCATCTTATACATAAAACCCGAAGGCCACTTCCGCCCAAAATCCGCTCAACTTCCGTGATGGCCTCCGTCCTGTGTCAAACACCGGAACCGGAAGCACCAGACCCACAGAGCCCCAGCCACCGGCCTTGCACAGAGCCCCGTCTGCGCCCACCCACATCCGGCCCACAGCCCTGCAGCTCACCGCCCACTCTCCATCAGGGACCGCCATGCCGCCACTGGGTCCGCACACAGCCTGGTGTGCGCCCATCAACATGAGGGAACCGGCCCGGACCGGCCCACACTCCGGTGTGCGGCCTCCGCCGGCAACGCTCCCCCGCCACCTCGGGGGGCCACACAACCTCTGGGGGTACCCGCGCGCCTGGAGAGGAGGGAGGGTGGGACTTTCTGTCCTGCAGCTCTGCCCGCCCCTCCTCTCCTCCTACACCCGACGCGCGGCGCGGTGAGTCTGCCCTCCAGCCTCCGCCTCAGCCTGTGCCCGCCGGCTCCGCTGCAGCCTGTGCTCCCTCCAGCCTGTGCCCCCTCCAGCCTGTGCCACCTCCAGCCTGTGCCCCCTCCAGCCTGTGCCTCCTCCAGCCTGTGCCCCTTCCAGCCTGTGCCCCCTCCAGCCTGTGCCCCCTCCAGCCTGTGCCCCCTCCAGCCTGTGCCTCCTCCAGCCTGTGCCCCCTCCAGCCTGTGCCCTGTGCCCCCTCCAGTCGTCCTCTGCCCCCTCCAGCCGTCCTCTGCCCCCTCCAGCCGTCCTCTGCCCCCTCCAGCCGTCCTCTGCCCCCTCCAGCCGTCCCCTGCCCCCTCCAGCCGTCCCTGCCCTCTCCAGCCGTCCCCTGCCCACTCCAGCCGTCCCCTGCCCCCTCCAGCCGTCCCCTGCCCCCTCCAGCAGTCCCCTGCCCCCTCCAGCCATCCCTGCCCTCTCCAGTCGTCCGGGGGTGGCCACATGTTGACTCAGGATCCAGGCGCCGGAGAAGACGCAGGGTCGGTGGTAAGTATAGCGGTATGTGTGTGTGTGTGTTGTGTGTGCGTGTGTGTGTGTTGTATGTATGTGCCACTCTGCCCACGGCGCTGCGCTGACCACTCTGCCCACGCCGCTGCGCTGACCACTCTGCCCACGCCGCTGCGCTGACCACTCTGCCCACGCCGCTGCGCTGACCACTCTGCCCACGCCGCTGCACTGACCACACTGCCCACGCCGCTGCGCTGACCACTCTGCCTACGCCGCTGCGCTCACCACTCTGCCCACGCCGCTGCGCTGACCAATCTCACCGCACTCACTGCTAACCACTGAGCCACCGCACTCACTGCTAACCACTGAGCCACCGCGCACAGTGCTAGCCATTGAGCCACCATATACTCTGCTACCCACAGAGCCGCCTGTATACACACAATTAATTTCACCGCACTACCCTAACTATTCGTAAATAAACTATATATGGATTCTAGACTACCCGATTCTTTAGAATCGGGCTGCCATCTAGTTGTTGTATATTTGTCCCCATCATGGGCCTACCTTGATATATATGCCCCCATTGTTTTTGTCCCCATCATGGGCCTACCTTGGTATATATGCCTCCCATTATGCCGCAAATTTAGAAAAAATAAACAATTCCACTCACCTTCTATCCACTCCCTTGGTGCACGCCATTCTCTTCTGATACCACAACTGATTTCATGTAATCGGAGCAGCGCATGACGTCTCTGCCATCTGCCCCAGTCACACGCTGACATGAGCTGCTGGCTAATCCAGAATTCATTTTCACTTCTCCTCACACTCATTAGTATGGGCATGGGAGCAGTGAATATTGATTTTCTTTACTAATGGACACATCATTGCCTCCAGTCGCTATGGTAAACTGGCAGCTGAGGCTATCAGTCTGCTATTAAGGAAAATGGTATTCACTGATCCCCACTCCCATAATCCCGCCCAACTTTCTAAACCACTTTAGTATTGAGAGGTATGTGGGATTCTGGGAGTGATGAGCAGTGAATATTCATTTTTTTTAATAGCGGACACACGATAACCCCAGTTGCTACAGTAAACTGGTGGCTGGCTTTATTAGTGGGTCTGCTATTAAAGAATATGGATATTCACTACTCCCGTTTCCCATAATCCCTCCAACCTCTCAGTACTGGCTTTGATGCCAAGAAGTGGCCAGGATTATGGGAGTGAAGAGCAGTGAATATTCATTTACTTTAATAGCAGTTTCACTGATAACCCCACCCGCCGGCTTACTGTAGCAACTGGGGTGATCATGTGTCTATTGAAAAAAATAAATATTCACTGCTCCTCCTCCCATAATCCTGCCCACCTCTTGGCACTGAAGTTTCTCAGATAAGTAGGTGAGACTGGCCTTGTTCACACATACCATCTTTTTTGGCATTCTCTGCGTTTTTTAGCTGTTTATAAAAAAAACCACATGCATTAACGCATGGTGCACTTATGTGTAGCTGCGTTTTTTTAACAACACATGCGTTTTTTTTCACCATTGCAAAAAACACTGCATGCAGCGTTTTTTGGGTGCTGTAATAAAACGCATGGGTTGTTTAAAAAACGCATTAATTTTTTTAACATGGGGCCCCATGGGAAAGGTATGCGTTAACGCATATGCATTTTTAATGAAAAAATGACTAAGTCCAAAAACTTCTCAAAAACTTTCAGAACCAAAGGGGACACTAAAAACAGTTTTTCTAAAGGCTAAAAAAATGCATTGGTACAGTGCCTACAAGTAGTCTTCAACCCCCTGCAGATTTAGGTGGTTTGATAAGATGCAAATAAGTTAGAGCCTTCAAACTGCAAACGAGAGTAGGATTTATTAACAGAAGCATAAATCTTACAAACCAAAAAGTTATGTTGCTCAGTTGAATTTTAATAAATTTTAAACATAAAAGTGTGGGTCAATTATTATTCAACCCCTATGTTTAATATTTTGTGGAATAACCCTTGTTTGCAATTACAGCTAATAATCGTCTTTTATAAGACCTGATCAGGCCGGCACAGGTCTCTGGAGTTACCTTGGCCCACTCCTCCATGCAGATCTTCTCCAAGTTATCTAGGTTCTTTGGGTGTCTCATGTGGACTTTAATCTTGAGCTCCTTCCACAAGTTTTCAATTGGGTTAAGGTCAGGAGACTGACTAGGCCACTCCATCACCTTGATTTTTTCCCTCTTGAACCAGGCCTTGGTTTTCTTGGCTGTGTGCTTTGGGTCGTTGTCTTGTTGGAAGATGAAATTACGACCCATCTTAACCTTCCTAGCGGTATTCCGAGCCTGACTCAGGGTTAACATTCACTGCCAGAAGCGGTAACCCTGAGTCAAGCTCGGGCTTACCCGCGGTCGCGGCAGATGCGGTGAAAAAACCTAGGGTAGAGTCTTCTTTGATCAGGTAATTACTAAGAATTGCAGGCCGACAGTACATAACACCAAATTTCCATGCCAAAAAATGGTACCGCTTTTAGCACAAAATTCCTGACATAATCATACCGCCAGGGAGGTTAAGATCCTTGATGGAGGAGCGGAGGTTCTTGGCTAAAATCTCCAGGTAGGCCGTGCTATCCATCTTCCCATGGATGCGGACCAGATGGCCAGGCCCCTTGGCTGAGAAACAGCCCCACAGCATGATGCTGCCACCACCATGCTTGACTGTAGGGATGGTATTCTTGGGGTCGTATGCAGTGCCATCCAGTCTCCAAACGTCATGTGTGTGGTTGGTACCAAAGATCTCGATCTTGGTCTCATCAGACCATAGAACCTTGAACCAGTCTGTATCAGAGTCCTCCAAGTGGTCATGAGCAAACTGTAGACCAGCCTTGACATGACGCTTTGAAAGTAAAGGTACCTTACGGGCTCGTCTGGAACGGAGACCATTGCGGTGGAGTACGTTACTTATGGTATTGACTGAAACCAATGTCCCCACTGCCATGAGATCTTCCCGGAGCTCCTTCCTTGTTGTCCTTGGGTTAGCCTTGACTCTTCAGACAAGCCTGGCCTCGGCACGGGAGGAAACTTTCAAAGGCTGTCCAGGCCATGGAAGACTAACAGTTGTTCCATAAGCCTTCCACTTCCGGATGATGCTCCCAACAGTGGAGACAGGTAGGCCCAACTCCTTGGAAAGGGTTTTGTACCCTTGCCAGCCTTGTGACCCTCCACGATCTTGTCTCTGATGGCCTTGGAATGCTCCTTTGTCTTTCCCATGTTGACCATGTATGAGTGCTGTTCACAAGTTTGGGGAGGGTCTTAAATAGTCAGAAAAGGCTGGCAAAAGAGATAATTAATCCACACATGTGAAGCTCATTGTTATTTGTGCCTGAACTACTTCTTAATACTTTAGGGGGACCAAACAGAATGCTGGTGGTTTGAGGGGTTGAATAATAAATGACCCTCTGAATTAACTTTTAGCGCTTTAAAAAAAAAAAAAAAATTTTAAATCTTTTTGGCTGCAGTGCATTTCCCACTTCCAGGCTGATCTACAGTCCAAATGTCACAATGCCAAGTTAATTCCGCATGTGTCAACCAGCTAAATCTACAGGGGGTTGAATACTACTTGTAGGCACTGTATGTGTGTGAACTAGGCCACTGTGTGCTTGTGGAGCAGTGAATATCCATTTTCGTTAACAATGGACACACTGATAGCTCCAGCTGCCATCTTACTGCAGTGGTGACCCTGCTCCTGCAACTTGCTCTACCACCACTGGACCCCTTATAGTGAGACAAGTACATCTGGACTATAAAATGCACCCTCACTTTTAAACTATGTGTTTTATAGTCTGAAAATTACATTACGTGCCAATGTGCTTTCATTCAAGGTGGGTCTTACAATCAAGGAGATCAGGACCCATTGGATGGAATGATGCACTGCACTGAGCTGTTTGGTCACACCCAGGGTGCATCAAACACCCCATTTATAATATGTGATTAGTGAAATCAAGACTCCTGCATGGAATGAAGTGCTGCACTGAGCTGCTTGGTCGCACCCTTGATGCAGCAAACACCTCAATTATAATATGTGATTAGTGAGATCAGGAAGCCTGGATGGAATGATGCACTGCACTGAGCCCCTTGGTCAGACCCAGGGTGCATCAAACACCTCAATTATAATATGTGATTAGTGAGATCAGGACGCCTGGATGGAATGATGCACTGCACTGAACCCCTTGGTCACACCCAGGGTGCATTAAACACATCAATTATAATATGTTATTAGTGAAATCAGGAAGCCTCGAAGGAATGATGCACTGCACTGAGCTGCTTGGTTACACCCAGGGTGCATTAAACATCTCACTTATAATATGTTATTAGTGAGATCAGGAAGCCTGGAAGGAATGATGCACTGCACTGAGACTCTTGGTTACACTCAGGGTGCATTAAACACCTCAATTATAATATGTTATTAGTGAGATCAGAACACCTGGATGAAATTATACACTGCACTGAGCCCCTTGGTTACACCCAGGGTGCATCAAACACCTCAATTATAATATGTTATTAGTGAGATCAGGAAGCCTGGAAGGAATGATAGGCTGCACTGAGCCCCTTGGTCACACCCAGGGTGTACTAAACACCCAAATTAGAATATGTGTTTAAACTTCAGTTTATGTAGAAAGGAGGCACCAATGAACAGACTAAATGTGTGATTTTTATGGGGGCTGTAGCAAGCTGTGCTTAGTTGATACAGTAAATTTGGAGTGAAATAAATGGTCAATACATGAAAGAAAGCAAACTAATATAAAGAAAAAGGGGAGTTTTATATCATGACCTATTAAGTCCCAACACTCATTTTGTTCGTAAAGCTGCCCAGTTGCCGCACAGATGATTCAGCTGCGTATCAGATCCCTTACACTCAATATGTTTGGGGGTTGAGTTATCTGAAAATATCTTGCATTCCTCCAGTTTTAATCATTCTGTTCCCTGTTGCGTTCTGATTTATCTTTCTCGTTTTTTTTTTCCAGGAGCTGATGCATAAACGATTCGCAACGTATCTACATACAGTCAGTGCCACTTAATCCCACTAGGTAAGGAGTACAAATGAATCAGAGCGACTAAGTATTTCCTGCAGGAATTGCGATGTTTTGCCAATTATACATTACCAATATACATGTGATAGTGTGAATGTGAAAAACTCAATAATTCTAAAGACCCAACGATGAAGCATATCATAGAAGAAGCTGCTGGGCGGCCCTTAGAAAGATTGAAGTCTACGGCTGGTTTCACACTTGCGTTCAGGTGTGATCAGGGTCGTCTGATTGCATCCAGGTTTGCTTGTGCAACCATATGCAACGGCAATGGCATTATGCCTGATCTGCCGTGGTTGTATACGGTTGCATCTGTTCTGTTGCCTGTTGAAACGTTACATAGGACACACCTAATGGAAGGGTGTTGGGAGGCGCTCTGGGCATGCTCAGTGTGAAAGCGGGATCTAGGCTGACCGGATCTGTCCCCATTGAAACCCATTCTATTTTTGGCCTCATCTGGTGACATCCCGCTTTTTAACCAGCTGAAAATTGCAACTTTGTCCATCCGGGAAGGAGGGTAAAAAACCTCATTTGTTAGAATCCGGTAGAAACCTTATATCACTGCATATGTTTGCGTCCCCATTCTAAGTCAATGGAGAGAAACCTAATCAGATTTCGACTGGATTAGGACGATGGCTAGAAAAATGCAAGCGTGAAACCACCTTTACCAAGAATTTGCCCCGAGAAAATGTACTGATTAAACACTAAGGGTGCAGTTACACAGGGTGATATCGCCGCCCATTACAGAAGCGACGTGGGGATGTGACCTATCACCAGTGTCATCGCCCCTACGTCGCCTCATGTAAAGGGGCGATGTCGCCGGTGCCTGGAGGTCACCTGGTTTCAGAGCAGTGCTCTGAAACCAGCCGACCATCATGGGGCGATGTGCACACATCACCCCATGTAACCGGGCGCCGACGACCTATGGCTCCCATTGTCCTGCTTCGCCGCTGGGGTTTCCATACACCCATCGCCGAGGCCACCTGACAGATCGCCGGCACGGGGCTGGAGGAGTCGTCCTGGCTAAACGGGGGACGGCGACGCTGGCGGGGGCGGCATGAGCATACGCGTTCCCCCGCCATTCACCACTGACATCCCCAGCCCCGTCGCCCTGTGTAACGGCACCCTAATGATAATAAACTAAATTATAGCACTCAATGCCAGTCTGCTGCAGCAAAAGCCAACCAGATAGTGCTCCTAAACCATTAGTGAGGGCAAATCTTGTCCAATTTTTGGCATCAGTCCATTACAAAAAATAAACAATAGGTATATCAAAGACAGAGAGTACAAAGAAGGGCAACCAAATTAATGGGATATCAAAGATCTCAGTTACCAAAATGTTACAAAACTAAATGTACGGTAGTTACCCTAGAGGAGAAACGGCTGGAGGGATAAGATGAATGTATATTCTTATTTAATTGGTTGTGATAAGAAAAATGATTGTGGTATCTGTATTGTATAATTATTACCTGCCAAGGACAGGAGATATTTATTTTTTTTTGCTTTTTACTGGATTAAATCCAGAAACTCGATAACATTTTAGAACCTTTTATAATCAAAATCTCATCTACTTGAATGTCACAGAAGACTGTAACAAATCTAAATTCCCACAAACTAAGAGGAATAGCCTCATTAAGGAGATAAAGTGACAAATGCGATCGTATAAAATCAAATTAATTTATTTTATTAGAACTACACACAGAAATGCAAAAATTATATGATAAAAAAGGTGCCTCCGTTTAGACGAGGAGGCGAGTGTCCAAGGAGTGGATACAGTAGACCACAGCGGGAGCTGACGCTGACCTGGGTAATAGAAGTACATCAGGGAGAAGTCATCTGGTAGATGCGAACTGGAGCAGGCTGGTAATGGTGCGGCAGGTGCGGACCGGAGCAGGCTGATAATGGGGCGGCAGGGGCGGACCGGAATAGGCTGATAATGGTGCGGCAGGTGCTGACCGGAGCAGGCTGGTAATGGCTCAGCAGGTGAAGACCGGAGCAGGCTGGTAATGGCTCAGCAGGTGAAGACCGGAGCAGGCTGGTAATGGCTCAGCAGGTGAAGACCGGAGCAGGCTGGTAATGGCTCAGCAGGTGAAGACCGGAGCAGGCTGGTAATGGCTCAGCAGGTGAAGACCGGAGCAGGCTGGTAATGGCTCAGCAGGTGAACACTGGAGCAGGCTGGTAATGGCTCAGCAGGTGCGGACCGGAGCAGGCTGATAATGGTGCGGCAGGTGCTGACCGGAGCAGGCTGGTAATGACTCAGCAGATGAAGACCGGAGCAGGCTGGTAATGGCTCAGCAGGTGAACACTGGAGCAGGCTGGTAATGGCTCAGCAGGTGAACACTGGAGCAGGCTGGTAATGACTCAGCACGTGAGGACCAGAGCAGGCTGGTAATGGCTCAGCAGGTGAAGACCGGAGCAGGCTGGTAATGGCTCAGCAGGTGAACACTGGAGCAGGCTGGTAATGGCTCAGCAGGTGAACACTGGAGCAGGCTGGTAATGGCTCAGCAGGTGAACACTGGAGCAGGCTGGTAATGGTGCGGCAGGTGTTGACCGGAGCAGGCTGGTAATGGCTCAGCAGGTGAACACTGGAGCAGGCTGGTAATGGTGCGGCAGGTGCTGACCGGAGCAGGCTGGTAATGGCTCAGCAGGTGAACAGTGGAGCAGGCTGGTAATGGCTCAGCAGGTGAAGACCGGAGCAGGCTGGTAATGGCTCAGCAGGTGAACACTGGAGCAGGCTGGTAATGGCTCAGCAGGTGAACACTGGAGCAGGCTGGTAATGGCTCAGCAGGTGAACACTGGAGCAGGCTGGTAATGGTGCG
>JARQOC010000010.1:46798998-46822122 GCA_033576535.1 Allobates femoralis | reverse complement strand
AAAATGTGGCAATTTCTGATGTCTTGATAATGATCACTTGTGCAATGCTAAGGAGATCCTGACCCCATGATCTGCTGGGGCCCTGGGGGCTGGAGTTTGGGAAACACTGTCATAGATGAATGAGGAATTCCTTATTTCATGACTTCACGGACACCTCCATCTCTTTGCTTTTTTTTCCTTTTTGGTAATCACAGACTGACCTGGTTGTGCCTGTGCCAATCTCACCTACCATGTGGCTCATCTGCTTTCCAGGGTAATATCATGAGCTTCACAAAAGAGTTAAATGTATTTTAAATGATATCCCCAGAGTTACTTATAGATCTGTGAATACTGTTTCTGTCGAGGTGTACCTGACATTACAGAGTGGGGGAGGATGATGCTAAGGAATACTTGTGGGCTGTTATGTAGGCGTCTTCAGTTTAGAAGAGTTTTTCTGATGACTATTACAATAAAATACAAAAGTTTGACAATCATGGGGATATGTATACTTTTGAGGCATGGAGCCTGGATAGTCCATTAAAAAACAGTGCTTGAAACTGTGAGAATGAGCAGTCGCTTTGTCCTTCTCCAGGAAGCACACAAATAAACAAGTACCATATTTTTCGCTTTATAAGATGCACCGGGTTATAAGACGCACCCAAATGTTTTGAAGGAAAAGAGAAAAAAAAACATTAAATGGGGTCTGTCTTATTATGTCATTGTCCATCTTACAATCAGTATATATGATCCCCCATCCTGGTATATATGTGCCTTACCTTGTACATGGCCCCACAATCCTGGTATATGCATCCTTCACACTGTACATGGCTCCCCCATCCTAGTATATATGCCTTACCTTGTACATAGCCCCGCAATCCTGGTATATCCATCCTTCATACTTTACATGGCTCCCCCATCCTAGTATATATGCCTTACCTTGTGCATGGCCCCGCAATCCTGGTATATTCATCCTTCACACTGTACATGGCTCCCCATCCTAGTATATATACCTTACCTTGTACATGGCCCGCAATCCTGGTATATTCATCCTTCACACTGTACATGGCTCCCCATCCTAGTATATATGCCTTACCTTGTACATGGCCCCGCAATCCTGGTATATCCATCCTTCATACTGTACATGGCTCCGCCATCCTAGTATATATGCCTTACCTTGTACATGGCCCCGCAATCCTGGTATATTCATCCTTCACATTGTACATGGCTCCCCCATCCTGGTATATATATCCCTCACATTGTTCATGACCCCCCTCCACCCTGAACCCACCATGACTTACTGAGGGAGGGTTGTGGTGGTGGAGCAGAGGTGCCGGAAGCAGGGTCAACTGAGGATGGGCAAGACTATAGGACAAGCTCTAGGGCTGTGTTGTGATGATGTCCTTTGGCAGCCGCCATATTCACATGTTCCTGTGGACATTGGCAAACTGCTCCTCATGCTCTGTTGACCAAACCTTCTATAAAATGACCGCGGAGGCAGCGCATGTGCAAATCAAGATTTTTTTGGAAGTCCTGAACAGTAGAGCATGAGGAGCAGTTTGCCAATGCCAGCAGGAAATGTCAGCTGCCACTGGACATCGCCGGGCCACAGCCCAGGATACAGACCCGCAGTTTTGCTCCCATACTCCATTGACCCTGCTTCTGGCATCTCCACTCAACCATAGCAAACTCCCTCTGTAAGTTATAAAAAAGATTCGAATTATAAAACTCACTCCTATTTCCCCCCCAATTTTAGGGGAAAAAGTGTGTCTTATAATCTGAAAGATATGATATGTGATTACACAAATGACTTCTTATGGAGAGAGCGAAGTCAGCGTGAGGAGACTCATAGGCCAGACAATGCTCCCTTGGGAATTCAGATATGCAAATATCCCTTCATAGAGGAAAGGACAGGAACACTATTTCTATTTATTGGAGTTAGCAATCACAAAATTCAATATGGAGCTTCTAATTTGGATTCTTATCCTAAAACATGTGGCAAAGCTCTTTAACCCTTGTCTAGTACCATCAAAAAGAAATCACTACATATGCAATCTGCATGGGGTCACATTGACCCTATGGTACCAGACATGGGTAAGGCCAGCGGACAAGGCCACTCACTAAATCCCTTGTGTCTACATTGTTTCAAGGTCATTTAATAGGGACCACCAATGGTGTTTAATTCACAGGACAAAGTGCCTTAGTGTCCGCACTGCTACTCAAAAAATCACATTCCGACATTCCGGTGGCTCTGGTGATTTCTTGAACAGCAGTGCAGACGCTAAGGCACTTTGTCCTGTGAATTGATCTATACCACAGTGAGCTGTGGAAGTGCGGTCCCTGCAGCAGTTTCACTATCTGAGCAATCATACCGGTTGTGGGTGACACAACCTCACCAGGTGAGCAGTTTTCATTGTGTTGATCACCACCAATCTTTTAGGAGATAAGACCCTATTTGCGCATTCTCATCCCCACACCAATGGTGTTTAGCATATCTATCTCCAATAGGTAGCAGTAGAGACTCTGTTTTCCTCCTCTATAAAGAACTACTTGCAAATGAAAATTACTAATAGCCTTTGAGGGTTACAGATCCTCATATGACTGGTGATGCTTACAATTTCCCAGGACTGTGGAGTCAGAGTCGGTGTCTATTTTGATGGCGTTGGAGTCAGATTCAGGGAAACTGAGTAGTCGGATGTTTGGATTATTGACTACAAAGCCATGGTTGTGAAGTCAGAGTTGTGGAGTCGGTGTTCAATTTGTTGGAGTCTGAGTTGGATTCAGGGAAATTGAGGTGTCCTAGTTTCAGTCGGATGTTTGGCTTACCGACCAAACAGCTCTGTAACAACCCTATGCCTATTTACATATGAAGAGCAGCTCTGAAGCACAAACTTCAGTTTCACAAAGTCAACTGGAACAGGAACATTTGTAGGCATGCAAGCCCTAATATTTAGAAGACTCATTTTAAAATGGTATTGGAAAAAAAGAGAAAAGAAGCATTGGTGACAACCACTAGATTGTTAGGGACAGAGTTGAGTTGGAGTGCCAAGAACCCACTGGTGGCATTGACTCTGAAGGCCACGACTTCTATATCATAATAAATTGGGCAGTTTACTAAATGAATGATGAGATGCTCCTTTAGTGGTTCCATGTTGAATTAAGAGTAATTTGTCAAATACTGCTCATTTAGATGGGCATGCTGCACAGAGGCCAACCAGGAAATTTACATGTCCTCCTATGGGCCAGTCCGAGGCTGGGTTGGAGTCCAACCATTAGGACGCTTACATATCTATTCATTTGGTGTAAGAGTAATTTGTCACATACTGCTCATTTGGATGGTATGCTGAACAGAGGCACACCACAAAATTTACCCTCCTCCGTGTGGCCAGTCTGAGGATGGGTTTGAAGTCCAACCATTAGGACGCCTACTGATCTATCCATGTTACATTAAGTGTAATTTGTCACATACTGCTCATTTAGACAGGTATCCTGCACGTAGGCCCACCATGAAATTTACCTGTCCTCCGGTGGGCCAGTCCGAGGCTGGGTTTGAAGTCCAACCATTAAGGCCCCCATGGATCAGCAGAGTGCTTCACTTGACTTAGTCTAATGCATGGAGCAGCATAATGCCAGAGCCCCTGTCCTGTCATTCTGTGATGGTCGGTCGGTCGGACCCCCACTGATCTGTGCAAAGATGATAACTTCTTCAAATTGGAATATTACTTTAAGTGTTTGCTTGAACAATTTTTTATCTAGGTGCAGAAAAATAAATAGAAAATGATTATTAATATCCAGTTATTAACGTTATCTCGCATGCTTATGGCAATGTCACAGTTGTAAATTGGTGCCGGGGATGCGGCCATTTTTCATAGTGCGCCGGATAATCTGTGAATACTGATAGGGGGATTTCAGTGAAAAGTTATTTTTAACTCCATATATGACAAACTAGCAGCTTAATGGTGCACAGAATCCCGGTCATTATTCCCCGCGAAAACAATGGCTGCGCTGACCGGCAAAGATTTGTTTTCTTCTTTAATATTAATACTATTCTGTAATTTGCTACAAAGTCATATTGCCCTTGCATACATATTAAATCATCCCCGGGGAAGAGTCTACGCTGTGCTCAATGTAACGGATTATTGTATCTGGTCTATCAATCCCAGCCACGACTAGTCTCGGAAAGTTACTGAGATTATTGGTGGTGTGGTGTGACGGCAGGGGGGTGAGGAAGGCAGCAAATCCAGAGCCGTGTTGGTCATGCCAAAGAAGAGTCACATAACCTCCCCATAAAGCATTGCATCTATAGCAGGTTATACCACAGCTAATCGGCAGTGACAATCATAGCCTACAAGAACTACATTCCAACTAGACTGGAGCAGCCAAACTCAACATAAGTCAAAAGAGCAATTCTGCACGTCTAGTTGGAATGTAGCCAGGACTATTCATCACATTACTGCCAGTCTTGCTGCCGACACCGGAAAATCCTCACAGTATATAGAGGTCGATACTTGAAACTAACAGGATGGATTGGATGGGTTTCATTTAAATACCAACTCTATTTTCGAGTATAACGGTAGTAAAGGAGAAACTCAAGCCTTTTTACTGAAAACATTTCTAGAAAAGTGTTCGTTCATCACTAGTTATCAGTCATTGTACAGGAGGAGGAGGTGAGCTGTGACATCACCTATTGTGAATTGTGGATCCTGTGTTATCTACTGTATGTAGAGGTGTTATCAGTCATTGTACAGGAGGAGAAGGTGAGCTGTGATATCACCTATTGTAAATGGTTGATCCTGTGTTATCTACTGTATATAGAGGTGTTATCAGTCATTGTACAGGAGGAGGTGAGCTGTGATATCACCTATTGTGAATGGTGGATCCGGTGTTATCTACTGTATATAGAGGTGTTATCAGCCATTGTACAGGAGGAGGAGGTGAGCTGTGATATCACCTATTGTGAATGGTGGATCCTGTGTTATCTACCGTATATAGAGGTGTAATCAGTCATTGTACAGGAGGAGGAGGTGAGCTGTGATATCACCTATTGTGAATGGTGGATCCTGTGTTATCTACTGTATATAGAGGTGTTATTAGCCATTGTACAGGAGGAGGAGGTGAGCTGTGATATCACCTATTGTGAATGGTGGATCCTGTGTTATCTACCGTATATAGAGGTGTTATCAGTCATTGTACAGGAGGAGGTGAGCTGTGATATCACCTATTGTGAATGGTGGATCCTGTGTTATCTACTGTATATAGAGGTGTTATCAGTCATTGTACAGGAGCTAGAGGTGAGCTGTGATATCACCTATTGTGAATGGTGGATCCTGTGTTATCTACCGTATATAGAGGTGTTATCAGTCATTGTACAGGAGGAGGTGAGCTGTGATATCACCTATTGTGAATGGTGGATCCTGTGTTATCTACTGTATATAAAGGTGTTACAGGAGGAGGGGATAGGATGGGCTGTGATATACCTATTGTGAATGTGTACCTAAAATCCTGATAGTTGAAAATTAACATTGTAATAAAACGTGATAGACAAAGAAAGGTTTGTAAAAAATAAAATAAATAAAAAAAAGCCCAAAAATTATTTAACATTCGGTCACTTTCTGACTATACAGTCCCTTTAAAAGCCAACTAGACATTTTTTGAAGATAAATATCTTGTTTCAGCCCTTGCCTGACTGTCATCATACAATAAAAATCTCTGTCACCTCTGTGCAATCAATTCCTCGTGTTATTATAATGAAAAGACACAATCCTTTCCATCAAGTCTGTTGTTGACACAAAATAAATTTACAATGATGCATTGCTACGAAGGGAACAAAAAAAACCTGCAGATAATTTTGGTTTATCGTGACGAAGTAATTGGCAGGAGATTGAATAATTGATGATATTGTTTAATTTAGAGATTGGCCTCTAGTAAGATTAATTAGCCTTGTACAGATTGTGGTGTATAAACATAGAGCTCCCAAATTGGCCAGCTTGTCATTAGAAAGTGGAATCCGCATGGCCTACCACCGAGCTCCGATACCGGAGGCCCACAATGTTTGTGTCTGCTAATTAGAGTTGGGGTTGTTCCTACATACCATAATCACAGAGATAAGGAAGCGAGTTGCCTGATAGTCTGAGATGGTAAGAATCCATCTGTCATCACTTATTATGCAGGATGTTCGGACATGATGAGTAACATTAACATGTAGTATTCGAACCAGGTGTCAAGAAAGTCAACTTTTATCACCCGGTTGTGTCATCCAATCGACAATGCAACAATGGATGTGATTGAGTTTTGGGTTGTAGGTTCAGAGACAGATTATTCATTGACAGGAGAAAACTCATTTAGCCAATAATTATCCTTCGTGTCAGCCCATACACATGTACCTGCAGCCCAGCAGAGCGTGAAACTCTTCTAGATGAAGAGAATGGTGCATACCACTACCAGACACATCTGGTGACAACTTATCTTTCCTGAGAACAAAAGGATTCGGCATGTTGAAATTTAGCTGCTTGATCTTTCTCTTCTTGATGTATGCTGTTAGTGCTGATGAGAGCCTACCAGATTAGCTGGACAGTCTGGATTAGCCATGAGACCCTCCTCCATTAGATGGACAAGCTTGACTAGCCATGAGACCCTCCTACATTAGATGGAAAACTTGGACTAGCCATTAACAATCCTACATTAGATGGAAAGCTTGAACTAGCCATGAGACCCTACTTCATTGGATGGACAGCCTTGATTAGTCATTAGACACTCCAACAGAACATGTAGAGTTTTGACTAGCAATTAAATCCTCCTACATTAGATGGGTAGCCTGGACTAGCCATGCAACCCTCTGACATTGGATGAATAGCCTGAGCTAACCTTGACACCCTCTTTCATTAGGTGGACATCTTAGACTAGCCATTAGATCTTAGTAAATTGGATTACTAGCTTGGACTAGCTATGAGACTATACCACATTAGATTCACAGCCTAAACTAGCCATGAGACCCTCCACGATTCGATTGACAGCCTGGACTAGCCATGAAACCCTCCTCTATTAGATTGACACCTTGGGCTGTCATGACAAATATAACAGTGTATGGTCATCTTTGGTTGGTAGAAGGATCTCACAGAAATGCAATATCTTCTGCGTAATGTACTGTGTAATACATTAGATGGACAGTTTGGACTATTCATTGGACTTTTCTACATTAGAAGGGCGGCTTAGAATAGCCATGAGACCCTTCTACGTAAGATGGATAGCCTGGACTTACAAAGATTGCCAAGAGACCCTCCTACCATAAATGGATTTTCTGGACTTCCCATGAGACCCTTCAGCATCAGATGGACACCTTGACCCAGCCATGATGGATAGCCTGGACTAGCCATGAGTCCCTCCTACATTAGATGGAAAGACTTCACTAGCCAAGAGACCCTCCCATATTTAATGGACCGCTTGAACCAGCCATGAGACCTTCCGTCATTAGATGGATAGCCTTGACTAAACATGAGACTTTTCTACATTAGATGAACAGCCTTGACTAGCTATGAGACCCTCCTACATTAGATGTGACTCACCGCGGCCGGCAGACTCCGGTTTAGACAGGCGATTCTTCTCCTTCCTTGTCACGGGTGGACCGCGCCTGCCGGTAGTGGGGCCCGGTGTAGTGCAGATCAAAAGTGAAGACGTCTTACGGGAACAGATTAAAGGGGTTTTAATTTGTTTTCTTCGTGACGCCACCTATGAGTAGATTCGGTAAGGGCTACCGACGCTGCGGAACCCCCGGGGGATGGACAGCAGCAAGATGTTACGCTCCCCACAGGCTGAGCGGTGATCCCCGGGGGCTGGAGCTGCTCAAGATGTTGTGCGGCAGCTGCGGTTACCTTAGTGTGCGGACGGATAGTTCATAAGGAAACACGGACACAGATAGTCTCTGCAACGGGTCTTTACTGTAACCAGCAGGCAGTACATGGTATACAGTGGTTGAGTAGTAGACCGGGTGGACTCAGCAGTGATAGTGTTCCTCAGAGATCCGCAGTGTTCCTCCATTCTACCTACTTAGTTCCTTCTTGCCAGCGTCGCCCAGGAATACCAGGTCGGGTACGGGGAGGCTGCTTCAATGCCCTATCCATGATGTACGTTCTGGATGTTCTGGGGAGCCTTGGATCCCTCAGTGGGTACACCGCTGGTTAGACGACTGGAAAACTGGCTGGTGGTGGGGTGCTCCTATAAAGCTGCTCCTCCACGGGGTTGGTTCGCGTGACAGAGGTGAACTGCTGCCAGCTTCGGTACCAGTGAACCGGCTGTGAGTTGTGGGCACGGGAGTCTTTTGGGAACCCGTGTAGAAATGCCCAATCCCGGTGGTTAAGGCCTCAGGTGCTGACACCCGACCGGTGACGGCCCAGGGGCCCGCACGGGGTGCGGAGCCCCCGCTCCTCTCCAAGTTCTAGTCTGCTCTTGTCAGGTTCTAGATTCTTCTTCAGACTCTCTTCTGACTGTCTAGATTATTGTGTGTTCTATTACACTACCCTAATACTCCACCCCCTAGGACCTATGATTGGTCCCCTGTTCTAGGTGTTGCATGTTGGGTTGGATCTCAGAGTTAACTATTTCACTGCTTAGTCAGAGAATATTGCGGCTGCAATACTCCCTTGTGACGCACTCGTTGCGGGGCGCCACAGATGGACAGCATGGAATAGCCATGAGACTCTGCTACATGAAATGGACAGCTTGAACTAGCTACATTAGATGGACAGTCTGGACTAGGCATAAGACCTTCCTCCATAATACAGATTGCCCTTGACTAGGCATGAGATTCCCCTACATTATATGGACAGCTTGGGCTGTCTATGCATATGGAAGTGTTTGGCTGGTAGAAGGATCTCACAGAAATGCAATGTATTTTGCATAATGTACTGTATATGTTAAACCTGGAAGGGGAAAATGACTTTGCAATCTAAGTGGGAGCAGTTTATGTTGGATGAGAATGCATTGTGCATTACTGGGTTGTATTCCAGATGTGTCCATCCTTTCTCTACTGTAAATTTCAATTGGTGCACTACATCTATTAATTTTGAGGGTGAATGTGCCATACCTGCTCGTGGCCAGTATAGAAGTGACACAGTTTCTGTGTTCCGGCAGCATCTGAGAACTTTCAGCTGCTATTAACAGTTGATCGGGGAAGGGGGGAAAGGGGGTGCCATACATCACACCCCACCGGTCAGATATTGGTGACCTGTTCTTAAAAAGTGATGACCAACCACTTTAAATTACCCTAATCCACATGTGGTAGTCCTGAGGAAGAAGTCATAATGACTTTGAAATACGTTGACAATGAACCGCTTTTCATTGTCCTGAAGTCCTGGACCTGGTATGGGAAATATCATTAAATTAGGGAAAATTATAGATTTCCCTACAAATAGTAGTTCTGTAGGGCATGCTTAAAATGTGATTGGAAAAGATAGCACATTCCGGAGAACTGGTGAAGCATGAGAGAAATAGGGATGATGGGAGTAAGAAGTAGCCAAGTAGAAGATAACACTGATATTCACTTCTACATGAAAAGGAAAGAAGAAGGGGACTAAACAAACAACGGACCCTCTTCCTTCTAGATATGATACACTTTTTGCTTTGGAGACCACTTGTCAATCCATACCAAAGAGATCAATAAACTCTAATATCTATAGTGTATAGACAGCTTTACTGCCTGAAATCTAACATAGGAGATGTCTGACCCAGATAAAAAGTGGATTGTGGTGCAACAAGTACAGGGATATCATTGACTGAAGATCAAATTAGGGAAAATTATAGATTTCCCTAAAAATAGTAATTTTGTAGGGCATGATTAAAATTTGATTGCCGAAGGTAGCGCATTCCGGAAAACTGGTGCAGCATGAGAGAAATAGGGATTATGGTATTAAGAAGTATATGAGGAGATCTTCTCAGTCCATGCCCTTTGAAAAGATATAATACAGATGCCAATTCTAAACTTCAAATGTATCGATACTAACGAATTCATGCACAAATGACTTTTGAGTTTCTCAGCCATTTAAAACCACCTGTGAGCAAAGCGAGATGCTTAAATATTGGACAATTTCCAGAGTTTGAGAACTTCACAAAATGAATGAATTTAGCTAAATGAGGGGAAAAAATAGCACTGCACTTATTATTTCATGAACAGTTAGGAGAAGACATTATGTGAACTCAATAAAACGTGAACTTATCAAGCAAAAACCATCCAAAAAATGTATTTTTGTAACCAGCAAATCAGGCGGAACAGATTGGATGCACCAGATGCTGATATATTGCCAGATCACAAACTTTAAATGAAAAAAGTAAACTTTCCAAGTGAACGTGGACTGAATCCTCGTCAAATTTATATCATACTAGCTGTACTACCCGGCTATGCCCGGGTTAATAAATAACTGCTGTTAGCTATAACAAAATAGAATTTGAATATGTCATATTAATGACCTGTAGGAAAATAGAAGCTGAGCTGTGATTAGCTGCTATAGGCAGCCTAATAAATCTCCAGCCAACAGTAAACCCTCCCCCTGGCCGGGCAGTATATATTACCTCACACATACACATAATAGACAGCTCATGTGACTGACATCTGCCTTAATTCCCTATATAACACATGTGTTGCACATTTGCCGTTTTTAATCAGATGTTTATTTTTGGAAATTAAAGATAGCACACGTATGAGGCGAGTTGTATGAGGTGATTTGTGAACATCTGTGTCTGTCTGTGTGGTGTGTGTGTCCCTGGCGTGTGTGTTCCAGTGGTGTGCGTGTGTCCCTGTGGGGGGTCCCTGTGGTGTGTCCTTTTGGGGACGAGTGGTGTTGCTGTGGTGTGTGTCCTTGTGGGGGAGGGGTGTCTCTGTGGTGTGTGTCCATCCCTATGGGGTCTGTATGTTCCTGTAGGGTGTGTGTGTCTCTGTGCCTATTTGGGTGGTGTATGTGTGTATGTAATTGTGGTGTGTGTGTGTCCCTGTGGGGTGAGTGCATGTGTCCTTATAGGGTGTGTGTGTGTCCCTGTGGGGGGGAAGTGTCTGTGTGGTGTGTGTCTCTGTGTTGTGTGTGTCCCTTTGTGGTGTGTGTTTGTGTTCGGGTGTGTGGTGAGTATCCAATGTTGGGGCTCCACCTTAGCTGTTACTCTTTGTGTGCATGTGGTGTGTATACATGTCCCCGTGCATGGTGAATATTCCATGTCAGGGCCCCACCTTAGTGACTATATGCTGGTATATGCTGTTAGTCTTTGGTGCTGTCATTAAGCCCCTCTCATTCACAACTGTCAACTGGTAACTGTCACTTTCTCTCCATTTTGTAGAAAGAGCCAAAATTGTTTGGTGAACTGGAATGCGCAGGTTAAAATTTCGCCTCACAACATAGCCTATGACGCTCTTGGGGTCCACACATGTGACTGTGCAAAATTTTGTGGCTGTAGTTGCGACGGTGTAGATGCCAATCACGGATATACATACATACATACACACATACATTCAGCTTTATATACTAGATGTTTTCATTTTGGCTTCAAAGAAAACGACCGACAGGTAAATCTGATTTTTTATAAATACATTTTTTTCACATACAATTTTTATTTATATTAAAAATAATAAAAAACTTGACGTTTTCATTCTGAAGTTCATTAGAATGTGAGAAGTCATGTTCAGCGTAGATCACATCTCAGCACATATCTCATTGTCATCACAGACATCAACACTGTGACATGTAACACCGATATACAGCAAACACAGGATTCCTTATTCATGATAGGTGAAGTTCAGCTCCATTACACCCCCTTATATGCAATGACTGATAACACCTCTATATACAGTAGATAACAAAGGATCCACCATTCACAATAGATAATATCACAGCTCACCTCCTCCTCCTGTACAATGACTGATAACACCTCTATATACAGTAGATAACAAAGGATCCACCATTCACAATAGGTGATATCACAGCTCACCTCCTCCTCCTGTACAATGACTGATAACACTTCTATATACAGTTGTGGACACCCCTGCAATTCTGTCAGATAATACTCAGTTTCTTCCTGAAAATGATTACAATCACAAATTCTTTGGTATTATTATCTTCATTTGATTTGTCTTCAATGAAAAAACACAAAAGAGAATGAAGCATAAAGCAAAACATTGATCATTTCACACAAAACTCCAAAAATGGGCTGGACAAAAGTATTGGCACCCTCAGCCTAATACTTGGTTGCACAACCTTTGGCCTAAATAACTGTGATCAACCGCTTCCGGTAACCATCAATGAGTTTCTTACAATGCTCTGCTGGAATTTTAGACCATTCTTCTTTGGCAAACTGCTCCAGGTCCCTGATATTTGAAGGGTGCCTTCTCCAAACTGCCATTTTAGATCTCTCCACAGGTGATCTATGGGATTCAGGTCTGGACTCATTGCTGGCCACCTTAGAAGTCTCCAGTGCTTTCTCTCACACCCATTTTCTAGTGCTTTTTGAAGTGTGTTTTGGGTCATTGTCCTGCTGGAAGACCCACGACCTCTGAGGGAGACCCAGCTTTCTCACACTGGGCCCTACATTATGCTGCACAATGTGTTGGTAGTCTTCAGACTTCATAATGCCATGCACACGGTCAAGCAGTCCAGTGCCAGAGGCAGCAAAGCAACCCCAAAACATCAGGGAACCTCCGCCATGTTTGACTGTAGGGACCATGTTCTTTTCTTTGAATGCCTCTTTTTTCTCCTGTAAACTCAATGTTGATGCCTTTGCCCAAAAAGAGAGAACATTCTTCCAAAACATTTTAGGCTTTCTCAGGTCAGTTTTGGCAAACTCCAGTCTGGCTTTTTTATGTCTCGGGTAAGAAGTGGGGTCTTCCTGGGTCTCCTACCATACAGTCCCTTTTCATTCAGATGCCGACGGATAGTACTGGTTGACACTGTTGTACCCTCGGACTGCAGGGCAGCTTGAACTTGTTTGGATGTTAGTCGAGGTTCTGTATCCTCCATCCGCACAATCTTACGTTGAAATCTCTCATCAAAGTAGACATAGGAAGATTCAGGTCTTTGGAGATGGACTTGTAGCCTTGAGATTGCTCATGCTTCCTCACAATTTGGTTTCTCAAGTCCTCAGACAGTTCTTTGGTCTTCTTTTTTTTCTCCATGCTCAATGTGGTACACACAAGGACACAGGACAGAGGTTGAGTCAACTTTAATGCATGTCAACTGGCTGCAAGTGTGATTTAGTTATTGCCAACACCTGTTAGGTGCCACAGGTAAGTTACAGGTGCTGTTAATTACACAAATTAGAGAAGCATCACATGATTTTTCTAACAGTGACAATACTTTTGCCCACCCCCTTTTTTATGTTTGGTGTGGAATTATATCCAATTTGGCTTTAGGACAATTGTTTTGTGTTTTTTCATTGAAGACAAATTAAATGAAGATAATAATAGCAAAGAATTTGTGATTGCAATCATTTTCAGGAAGAAACTGAGTATTATCTGACAGAATTGCAGGGGTGTCAGTTCTTTTGGCCACAACTGTATACAGTAGATAACACTGAATCCACCATTCATAATAGGTGATATCACAACTCACCTCCTCCTGTACAATGACTGATAACACCTCTATGTACAGTAGATAACACAGGATCCATAATTCACAATAGGTGATATCACAGTTCACCTCCTCCTCCTGTACAATGACTGATAACACTTCTATATACAGTAGATAACACAGGATCCACCATTCACAATAGGTGATATCACAGCTCACCTCCTCCTCCTGTACAATGACTGATTCCACCTCTATATACAGTAGATAACACAGGATCCACCATTCACAATAGGTGATATCACAGCTCACCTCCTGTACAATGACTGATAACACCTCTATATACAGTAGATAACACAGGATCCACCATTCACAATAGGTGATATCACAGCTCACTTCCTCCTACTGTGCAATGACTGATAATCTCTATATACAGTAGATAACACAATATCCACTATTCACAATAGACTATGTCACAGCTCACCTCCTCCTCCTCCTGTACAATGACTGATAACTCAATATACAGTAGATAACAAAATATGTCATAGGATATCCCATCTATCAGATTGGATGTGTACTTTATCAATCATCTTAAAAGCTATAAATCCTAAGCGGTAGGTTATTGTCTCTAAAGTCACCAGTGTATTCTGCCATCACCAGTGCCTTCTACTATCACTATTGCCTTCTGCTATCACCAGTGCCTTTTGCTATAACCAGTGCCTCCTGCTATAACCTTTGCCTTTTTCTATAACCTGTGCCTTTTGCTACAACCTGTGCCTTCTGCTATCACCAGTGCCTTCTGCTATCACCAGTGCCTCCTGCTATAGCCAGTGCCTTCTGCTATAACCAGTGCCTTCTGCTATAACCATTGCCTTCTGTTAATGCCAGTGCCTTCTGCAAAAGTCAGTGCCATCTACTATCACCATTGCCTTCTGCTATCACCAGTGCCTTTTGATATAATTAGTGCCTCCTGCTATCACCAGTGCCTTTTGATATAATTAGTGCCTCCTGCTATCACCAGTGCCTTTTGATATAACCTGTGCCTTTTGCTATCACCAGTGCTTCATGATATCACCAGTGCCTCCTGCTATCACCAGTGCCTCCTGCTATCACCAGTGCCTTCTGCTATAACCAGTGCCTTTTTCTATAACATGTGCCTTCTGCTATCACCAGTGCCTCCTGCTATAACCAGTGCCTTCTGCTATCACCAGTGCCTTTTTGCAATTACAAGTGCCTCCTGCTATCACCAGTGCCTTCTACTATCACCAGTTTCTCGTGCTATCACAAGTGCCTTTTATTATCACCAGTGCTTTTTTCTATCATCAGTTCATCCTGCTATAACCAGAGCCTTCTGCTATCACCAATGCCTTCTGCTCTCACCAGTGCCTTCTGCTATAAACAGTGCCTCATGCTATTACCAGTGCCTCCTGCTATCATCAGTTTTTCCTGCTATCACCAGCGCCTTCTATCACCAGGGTCTCATGCTATCATCAGTTCCTTCTGCTATCTCCAGTACCTTCTATTATCACCAGTGCCTCCTGCTATCACCAGTGCCTTCTGCTATTACCAGTGCCTTCTGCTATCACCAGTGTATCCTGCTACCACCAGTGCATTCTGCTATTACCAGTGCCTTTTGTTATCACCAATGCCTCCTGCTATCACCAGTGCCTTCTATTATCACCAGTGCCTGCTGATATCACCAGTGCCTGCTGCTATCACCAGGGTCTCCTGCTATCACCAGTGCCTTCTGCTATAACCAGTGCCTTCTATTATCAACAGTGTCTCCTACTATCACCAGTGCCTTCTGCTATTGTGGCACCCCAAGGGTTAATGTGCCACAGTAACATCACACGGGTTCCCTCCCCACAACACACTGAGACTACACTAGCACCTCTGGGCCAGGAGGGGGAGCTCAACCAGCTCCCTTATATACCCTCGGTCAAGAGGAAGTAGGAGAGTTTTAGTCAGTTCAGAGTTAAGTTCACAATTTAGTGAAGAGTGCAGTTCCTGGGATAACTGAGGGAGGATGTAGTGTAAAGGAGCTGCATCAGGCTTCTCTACAGTCCGCTCATCGATTCCAGGCCTAGCTAGGGTCTGAGGAAAGGAGAACTAAGGACAGAGAAACAGATCTGGGAGACTGAGTGCCAACACTACTCGCCCCAGAGGAGTGCACAGAACGGACACCGGATCTGAGACTGTGACTGACACACACAGCACAGTAAATCCATGAATAGTGGAGTTTCTAGATTGAGACTGTAACAGAGCAAAGCAACATGGCGGGTTCAGCAGCACATGGAAGACTCAAGTTGCCTAGCCAAGGGATACCTGTGAGGAGAGTGAGACAGTGCCAGCAGCTCCGCTAGAAGCAGCAGCAGGTCCACACACACATAGCGCAGTACGAGGAAGTTGAGGACCCGGACAGGGTGGGAGCAACCCGGCCCCAGTACAGACTCCGTGACAATCTGCTACAACATCTGCAGTAAAGCTTTGGAAAACTACAGAAATGTGAGTGTGTGTTCCTTCAATCCGTCTCCACTATCCATCCCTTATTATCACATCCACCATAGACTATAACAACCACTGCCCGGGGAACCCGCCTCTACCTACAGAGAGCAGTTCCATCTAAGCTGCCTAACATCATCCCCGGAGGTTCTGCAGCAGCAGTGGTCCCCTTACTGAACACACACCATGGGTGGCGACACGACAGACATTTATCCCTTGTAAATACCCCCTTTTACTTGCGGAACCCGGGACACGGTCCGGACCAGGCCCTCCGTGACATCCCCAGCAGCGAACCCCGGTCCGTGCCGAGTACCCCGTCCCAGTGGGCTCCACACTATCACCAGTGCCTTCTGCTATCACCAGTGCTTCCTGCTTTCATTCATCAGTGCCTTCTGCTATCACCAGTGCCTTCTGCTATCATCAGTGCCTTCTGCTATCACCAGGGTCTCCTACTATCACCAGTGCCTTCTATTATCACCAGTGCCTCCTGCTATCATCAGTGCCTTCTATTATCACCAGTGCCTTCTGCTATCACCAGTACCTTCTGCTATCACCACTGTCTCCTGCTATCACCAGTGCCTTCTGCTATCACCAGGGTCTCCTGCTATCATCAGTGCCTTCTGCTATCACCAGTGCCTTCTGCTATCACCAGTACCTTCTGCTATCACCACTGTCTCCTGCTATCACCAGTGCCTTCTGCTATCACCAGGATCTCCTGCTATCACCAGTGCCTTCTATTATCACCAGTGCCTTCTGCTATCACCACTGTCTCCTGCTATCACCAGTGCCTTCTGCTATCACCAGTGCCTCCTGCTATCACCAGTGCCTTCTATTATCACCAGTGCCTTCTGCTATCACCAGTACCTTCTGCTATCACCACTGTCTCCTGCTATCACCAGTGCCTTCTGCTATCACCAGGGTCTCCTACTATCACAAGTGCCTTTCGTTATCGCCAGTGCCTTTGGCTGGACCTTTGGGCAGATTATGCCTTAATGCCTATTCTCAAATTTAGATAATATCCTCTGTTCATATGATAGTGGATAAAGGTTTGGTCCTCTGGTTCTTTGTCTGGTGGGTTTTTACGACCCTGAATATCTCCCACGCTCCATGATGGCTTCTTATGACATTACCCTGCAGAGCTGGGTGTATGGTTTGGTGGCAGAGCTTCTGCATAATACTGGATGGTATAAATCTCAACTATTCTTTTTCTTTCCCATAATCCAATTTCCTACGCTTCATTATGATGCAATTAGTAAATGTGATATTCCAGTTTGCTAAAAATTTCCTGTAATTCACCATGAAGCGTGTTTTTCTCAGATATGAGAACCATCTTGTCGCACAGAGCCGGGGGCCGCACTGTCATGTGAGCGGGTTCACACGTATGCTGTATGCTCAGCTGTCAGCACATGCCAAATAATGGAGCTGTCAGCTGTCTGGAGGCAGCAAGGAAAGCTCCAAACCACAGGCACAAGAGCCGTGTCCACCGAGCTCCACACTCAATGTACTAATATCTTCACCTGTCTTTACATGTACATCTATTACATCTATACAATCAATATGGACGGTGGATTATACTGCAGCAATAATGTTACAATGTATTTCATTCTGGAAGAAAAAATAAACAGCTATAGTAGGAGACCTTCCATCTATCTATCTATCTATCTAGAGAAAAAAAGAGAAAAAAAACTGCACAGCACTCACAGACTAATGTGAACTGGTGCCAGCAGGGACGCTGGGTCAAATAACTAGAAAACGTTCTCTGCAGCACTCAGTTACTACCAATAATGTACAAATGCTAACAAGCGGTATATGAGAAAAAAGTTTAAAAACTTAAGTTTTTTCAAAAAACTCAAAAATCTTATCTTTTTATTTCTGAAGTTCTTGGGACATACATTGGCCAATGTCTGACTTCAGATCCGATGAGTCCTAAAGCTGACATCCCTGTCCTCCTTGTCCACCCCCCCACTTCTCAGTGGGCGGACACCATCTCGACCCTAGATCACCTGTGGTCAATGAGGGTGCAAATTACAGCAAGGAGCCAGCATCTCCATATGATACAAAAAAGAGAAAAAAAACTGCACATCACTCACAGACTAATGTGAACTGGTGCCAGCAGGGACGCTGGGTCAAATAACTAGAAAAAGGACAGGGATATCAGCGATAGGACTCATCAGATCTGAAGTCACTTTGTCGCAGTCAATGAGCAAACAGACATTGGCCAATGTATGTACCAAGAACCTCAGAAAAAAAAGATAAGATTTTGAGTTTTTTGAAAAAACTTAAGTTTTTAAACTTTTTTCTCATATACATATAGCTTGTTAGCATTTGTACATCATTGGTAGTAACTGAGTGCTGCAGAGAACTTTTTCTAGTTATCTATCTATCTATCTATCTATCTATCTATCTATCTATCTATCTATCTATCTATCTATCTATCACTGTGTAAGCACTAAGATATCTGAATACATTGAATATATGAAATATAACTGCATTACTGCTACATAGAAAATACTTATAAGAAGAAGGCTCACCAGCCATGACAAGGCGACAAGAAATCTGCTGGCACTTCTTCATATGCAATGTGAACAGGTGCAAAACTGAACATCACATATTACAACAAAAAGATAGTTACATTCTGAAATGCTAACGTATGCAAACCATGAATGTAATACTATAGAAGTGTATTACTGCTAAGGTAATACATGATAAATGTAGATACGTAGCATATGAAGATGCCATTTCTATATTTGCCCAGTAGCCATGTTACTGTGAATCTCATTACTGGGTTCCTATACTAAGATATAGTCTCTTTCTGGGTTTAAAAAAACCTTCATTTGTAAGGGGCAGATTTTCTTTAAGGCTATTTCCTTAGCAGTAATGCATGTCTATATTCTTACATTCATGGTTTGCTGCTTTAGCATTTCAGAGTGCAGCTGTCTTTTTGTTATAAGGTGGTATTTCTTCCTATAGGATATTAACCATTTCTATCAAATATACTGCACTACTCCCTGGCAAAAAGCGTAAAAATATAAATGGCAGGTAGTGTCCAATGCTACTTTCAAGCAGCCTTAAGCTGAAGGGAGAAGACTCAGCCGACTAAGGAGGCAGTGAGCACCTGTGATGTATAGTGGTGGCTGGTGGGCTCTCGTGTTGGCCAATTTAAGTGTTAATAAGCTTTATTATTTCACAAGTATAATCTATAAAGTAGGATTTATACCTACAGCCTTTCAAGGCTATATGAATTTCTATCTATATTTAATTCCTCATTAATCTTGCTTATCATATCCGAATAAAATCAGAATAAAGAGCAGAATATTCTACAACATAAAACTTGCAATAGATTAATAAGTAGATATTAAGTAAAGATGCAACATTTACAGAAGTGGATGGTCCCGATCACCCTCACTTTTAGGGTCAGAGTGGTCTCCGGTGAAAGCTTGGGCTCTGGCAGATCCCGTGGCATCCCATAATAGGTTATAGCTAATGATCCTATATAGAAAGTGATAGGTTGTTGGGTATAGTGTTGTATGGGAATTGGCTACATGTTGATGTTCCTATGTACCTCCTTCCTGTATGCCCCTTGTAGCTTTACTATAAGAATCTGTCCCCAACATAATGGAGGCAGCTCAGGGCTCGCCCTGATCAGAGCTACAATAAAGCTTTCTTTAATCTATAGATAAAGTGTTTGCATCGTCGTTAGAAGACTGAAGTTATTCTGCTACGATCCTAAACTGAACAATGGACGCTGGAGTGCGGCTGAAAGACGCGGCTGTTGCCATCTGCTATTCAGCGTTTCTGTCTATGTTTGTTACCTTTACCAATGTTTTTATAGATCAGGAATTTTGGCTTTTAACATCTTAATAAAGTTCTTTTCTTTTTATCCATTTCTGGAACTGGATGCCCTTCTCAGATGCTGGAATATCTATTATTATTTATAACAGTTACACATAGCAAATCAGATCACTAAGGCTAGGGCCAAACTTGGGCTGTCACCCACGTCTCACGGACCCGCTAAAAACGTAGAAATTGGAGCCGTAGCGCACAGTGTTAATGGCAAGCCCTGCCAGACAACACTGCCCCATAGGAACCCACTGTTTACCTTAGCAGCGGTCACACAGGATGTGCGCTTTATCACAGCGCACAGGAAACGCTCTCTGCAGCATTTTCCTGTGTGCTCAGCTAAAGCGCACGTCTTTGTGACGGCTGCTAAGGTAAACAGCGGGTTTCTATGGGGCAGCGTTACTGGGCAGGGGTTGCTGTTAACACTGTGCGCTACGGCTCCTATTTCTACGTTTTTAGCGGGTCCGTGAAACGTAGGTGACAGACCAAGCCTATGCTGGATTTTGTATTAAATCACTAGTCGGACACTTCCCAAGTGTCTTGGACTGCATGATATATTGGTGAATGATGTGAGCAGAGCCTAGTAGGAGCCTTTTGCCGCTGACAGATTGTTATTTTGTCAACTCCAATTGTTTTCAAGTGCTGGCCAAGGTTTTTAGACAACGCACCCAGTGCGCCGATCACCACTGGGACCTTCACTGGCTTGTGCCGATCACCACTGGGACCTTCACTGGCTTGTGCCAATTACCACCGGGACCTTCACTGGCTTGTGCTGATCACCACCGGACCTTCACTGGCTTGTGCTGATCACCCCTGGGACCTTCACTGGCTTGTGCTGATCACCACCGGACCTTCACTGGCTTGTGCCGATTACCACCGGGACCTTCACTGGCTTGTGCCGATCACCACTGGGACCTTCACTGGCTTGTGCTGATCATCACTGGGACCTTCACTGGCTTGTGCCGATCACCACCGGGACCTTCACTGGCTGGTGCTTATTATCACTGGGACCTTCACTGGCTTGTGCCAATCACCACTGGGACCTTCACTGGCTTGTGCCAATCACCACTGGGACCTTCACTGGCTTGTGCCGATCACCACTGGGACCTTCACTGGCTTGTGCCGATCACCACCGGGACCTTCACTGGCTTGTGCTGATCACCACTGGGACCTTCACTGGCTTGTGCCGATCACCACCGGGACCTTCACTGGCTTGTGCCGATCACCACTGGGAACTTCACTGACTTGTGCTGATCACCACTGGGACCTTCACTGGCTTGTGCCGATCACCACCGGGACCTTCACTGGCTTGTTCCAGAGTCTTTGCAGTTTGATCTCTAAGTCCTCATATCCTGTCAGTTTTTCCAGTTGCTTCTCCTCAATCCTGCTGTTCCTGGTATTGCCACATCAATGATCCACACTTCTTTTTTCCTTACAATGGTAAGGGCCGGAGTATTGTGTTCCAAGACTTTGGCTAGGGTCACACTTGCGTTTATTTTGTTTAAATCCTGATCCGGTTTTGAGCTTTCAAAAAGCTCAAAACCGCATCAGGAAACGCTCCTTATAGGAGCCTATTATAAAAACTGGATTGCATTACATGCAATCCGGTTACCGCATCCGACTCTGCAGCCTGCGTGAAAAATCATGCAGGCTACAGTTTTCGGAGCGGTCTTAAGTCCCCGCAATGCGGTAACCGGATTGCTCAGGAAGTGTAATCCTGAGCAATGCGGTTACCATATAGTTTGCTTATCCTGGCTGCCGCCGGGATAAGCAAACTGTTAACAGTGTCAAAAAAGCTTTAATGTTAATAATAATTGTGCCAATCATGTCTCTAGTGGGTGCCCACCCCTCTAGAGACATGCTACCTACTCAGGTGGGTATGTTATGGGTTAATATTGCGTGTACAGTAAGCCGGCTCCTGTCGGCTCTGTACAATTTTGTGAATGAAGCCGCGGCTCCACTGACAGCTGTGCGCAAACTATATGTAATGTAGTATAGTATGTGCGCTGTCCGAGGTCCTGTAGGCATTTACAGTAGATCTATGGCGCTGCGTATTCCTTCTTTGTCTGTACATTAAGCAGTTTTCTGTTGTTATCTTCCATCAAGGCTTGTTCTCCACTATCATTCACATAATCTGCCAGTGCAGGTTTCTCTTCTTCTACAATTTACTTCACTTGCAAAACTCCTCTGCCTCCTGATTTTCTTGGCAGGTAAAGTCTGTCCACATCACTACGTGGATGCAATGAGTAATGGATTGTCATCAGTTTTCTTGGTTTTCTGTCCAGATCATCCAGCTCTATCTGTGTCCAGTTCACAATTCCAGAAGTGTATCTAATGACATATCTTATTATTATTTATTAATATTATTATCATCTATAGTTTTGTATGTTCCAAGTCATCTGAATTCCATCAGGTGAGCTGCATACAAACATTTCCTTTGTTTTATACAATTATATAACACCTTAGAACAATACAGAAATGATATAGTAGATCTGTGTTGTTGGTGTAGTTAGTATAGATGAGTGTGGAATTCTGCCCTTTGTGACAATAGATAGCAAGGAGGACATGTTAGTGCTAAGCTATAGCACAATATAGGCCATGTTCACACACATGCGTTTTTTTTGACCTTCTCTGCGTTTTTTGGTGTGTTAAAAAAAACGCAGGTGCGTTAACGCAGGGTACATTTGAGTGTACATGCGTTTTTCAGCTCCATTTGCGTTTTTTTCCCCCAGTCCAAAAAACGCTGCATGCAGCGTTTTTTGAGTGTTGGGAAAAAACGCAGGGGTTGTTTCCCAAAAACGCATGCGTTTTTTTAACATGGGGCCCTATGGGAAACGCATGGGTTAACGCAGGACACCTATAGGCACCTGCGTTAATGCATGCGTTAACACTAGCGTTTTTAAAAAGCTCAGTTAAGCACCCTGCGTTAACGCTAGCGTTTTTGCCTGCGTTCTTGGCCAAAAAATGACTAAGTCCAAAAAAGTGTCATATCCTTTCAGACACACAGGGGACACTTTTTTGCACTTTTAGAAAAACGCAAGTGGTTTTTTTCCTGCTACAAAAAACGCAAATTGAGTGTGAACAATGCCATATTCTGGCCATTGCCAAGTGCTATTACCAGCTGCCCGGGTACAGAATGTACCCAACACTAGGATCTGGCCACACATCCCAGATCAACATTATTATTGTATACAACTTTGATCCTTTAATCCTGGCTCTTTGTGTGTTGTGCAACTACAACTCCCAGCATGTCAGGGTAGCCATATGCTAG
>JARQOC010000010.1:46595512-46798898 GCA_033576535.1 Allobates femoralis | reverse complement strand
GTAGCCATATGCTAGGAGTTATAGTTTCACAATAGCTGGACAGTAACATCTTGGAGACCTTTTCTGTAAATGATATGCTAGCACTGATAGTGTAAGAAATATGAAATGCACTTTTCTTACCTTCTATTTCTCAAATTATTATTATTATTAGTAGTAGTAGTAGTATTCCCATTATTATTTTTATTATCATTATTAACATTACTATCAGTATTCTTCTTCTTTTTCTTCTTCTTCTTCTTCTTCTTCTCTTCTTCTTCTTATTATTATTATTATTATTAAATTTAAAACACTGCAGTACACATTTCTGCCCCTAGATGGCAACTTGGAATTTGCTTGAATGAAATAATACTCTGTGCATGCTAACAGCACTCCATGTGGTCAGGAGTAGCATTACAGGAAAAACTATGGAGAAGTACAATCACATACAGTTTTACCGTATCAGCACACCATATGATAAGGAGTGGTACTAAAGGAAAAATTACGAAGAAGTAAAATCACATGCAGCTTTACCGTAACAGCACACTATATGGTGAGGAGTAGTACCACAGGAAAAACTATGGAGAAGTACAATCACATGCAGCTTTACTGTAACAGCACACCATGTGGTCAGAAGTGGTATTACAGAAAAAAAACTATGGAGAAGAACAATCACATGTAGCTTCACTGTAACAGCACACCATGTGGTCAGGAGGGATATAACAGGAATAAAATTGCAAAGTGCAAATAATGTTGGCATCCATTTACAGCAAGTAGACATTGTAAAATGGAATAATTGATAAATGTTGTATCAATGAGGGTCTGATTGCTAGAACTGCCACTATTTGCCTAACTGGTGGCACTCCAATCTTTGCAGCCTCATAACCGCTGATTTGGGGAGATGTTATCACTTGAGCGGGGGTTGGGCATTGTCATTGCTGCATCATTGTATTACTGTGCACAGGCTCTTTCCAATATGTCAGTGCAGTAGGGTATAAGACATCCCCAAGACTTTTGCAAGAACTCATTCAGTGCTATATAAAATCTGGTAATGCAGCGAAAAAAAACAATGCAGCTGCCAGCCGGCATCCCAACCTATGTGCTACAACCCCAGCAGCGAAGGGGTTGAGCAAACTCTCCAGAATTGATTTGCAGCGCAGATGTGTTGACCATGACGTCTTACATCATTTTTTTTTGTTCTCTTCTATTTTTATAAGCTTTACTCAGACAAGGAGATGATAAAGCACCTCGGACTACAAGAGCCAGCATGCCAACGCTGATTTATACAGTGCTCTGACATTAGCGTTTGCAGTATTCATTATACAAGTATTGTCCTAAGGTAGACAAGGGCATAACTACAGTAGGTGCAGGGGTTGCAATCACACCCGGGCCCCACAAGCCCCATTGGGGGCCCCATTGGAGCTTTGTCATCAGGACCTATGAGCTTCAAGTTACACCACAGGGTTTAGACACAATATTGGCAATTATTAGCACTCCTTTGTAGCATGCTGGTATCTATAGTTCCTGCAGAAAGGAATCTATGCATTTATTTATTTTTTTAAGATTTGCTGCCTATTTTAAAGCTGAAATCCCATCTCTGACAACAACTGGGCACCGAGTCCTGCAGTGCCCCATAGTGACAGGTAGGTGGCAGCGCTGCACCACCAGTTGGCTTCATTCCCTTATTCGAAGACATCAAGTGTTAATGCAATTGACCAATCAGTGCAAAGATGATGGGAGGTAATTGGGTAATTGTATTTTATTCATCACAAGCAGAGAAAAGGAGGAAAAAAAAAGTGGGAGAGGGAGGTGAAGAGAGAAAAAGAAGGGGAAAAAAAAAGGAACACGGATAGGAAAAGGTTGAGGAAAAGGGGGTTAAAGAGGGAGGGAAGGAGGAAAGGGGGGAGTGAGAGAAAGAAGGGATGTGAAATCTGAAATTGCAATAAGGAGTTATTGCAAGATCCATGTTCATCTGGCTGGAGACTGTGGGGTAGAGGAGGCTCTGCTGCAAGAATTGTGCCTTTCTCTGCTGGAACAAGGAACTGTAAGCACCTGATTTGTGGATTTGCTGCTGAAAATTAAGTAGTTTTTTCCTCCTGTTTTCCTGAGTGGAGGGGGCTGAGCAGAGAGAAGGAGCAGAGCAAGGAGACAGAGCAGGATTTGCCTGAAATAGAAGGATCCACTGGTTGACACATCACAGGCAATGGATTGTAGTTTCTGCAGAATTCTATGGAGAATGCATGGAAGAATCCCAAATTAGGCAACTCCCCTCCAACCACGAAGCCCGAGACCTCACTCAATTTGGGCATTTTTTATCCTCTGTCCCAACCTCATCATCATTATCCGCCAGGAATGATATGAAAGAAATAAGCAACCAGGTACTGAAGGATTTATTGCAGGCTGCATCTTCTCCCAGTGAATGTGATAGAATGAAATTGCAGAGGAGGCTGAGCAGAAGGAGAACACTGAATGCCTGGAGTTTGGGCATCAGGATTACAGGATCCAAGAAATAGGGAGAAAGGCAGGGTGAGGAGGAAAAAAAAGAAGAAGAAAAAAAAAAGAAAGGAGAAGCCACCACCGCCACCGCTACCACCACCGCCACCACCCAACCATGCAGAGCTGCACTGGGCTGTGATTGGAAATTTAATCAGATCTTTTTGGAAAGGGTGAAAGTTTCTTCTTGGGATTTGGCTGGACCCAGACAAGCTGATGAGTTATGGTGCGGAGGAAGGCTGTGGGATAACTATGAAGATCGGAGGCTTCGGATGGACCAGGGATGGATTGGATTTTAAGGCAGAACCCAAGAGGTGCAGACTGAGGGCTTCATCATTGTCCATTGGACCTCAGGTGGAAGGAGCTGCTTTGGTTTGATTTCAGCACCTTGGACAGCAAAAGTTTGACGATGATGTGTTTTTTCTTCTTTAGGGGGGAATTCTTATGAACCCTACACAATAAGCCTCAAGTTGAAGGCTGAGGTTGAATGAACACGTTGGGCTGGAATACTACTAATCTAGGGGGCATGCCATGGCAACACTGGCTCCTATGGTCAATTTCTGCATCTTCAGCTCTAATATATCCTGGATGTGCACCTGGATCCTGTCCTGACACAGTAGGTACCTCTCCTTATCTGCAATCACATGGGTTTGGAGATGACCCAGAAGGTCCCTTCCAACTCTACCATTCTACAATTGAACCCTACCACCACCACCCCAAAAAAAGTGGCATTGGTGGATTTGTAGATGTATGCATGAGCATAATTTTGTTTTTTGCAAGAGTGCAGCCTTGTGAGGATGTTAACCCCTTGGCCCCTGCATGCTCCTTTACACCTGTAGCCTACAGCCGCATCAAATATGCATGGATTGTGGTGGAGGTGATGCTCCTGCTTGCCTATTAGATCAATGCACTGTATAAGGGTATAACTTGTCCTCCCTATGTTTATTGGTACCCCGCATCTTCTACTGGTCCCCACCATCTCCTACTGGTTCCCCTATCTCTACTGGTCCCCCTCTCTCTACTCATCCCCCCATCTTCTGCTGGTCCCCCCTATCTCTACTGCTCCCCCCATCTTCTACTAGTCCCTCTATCACTACTGGTCACTTGGTCTCCCTATCTTCTACTAGTCTCCCCATCCTCAATTGGTCCCCTCTATCTCTACTGGTCATCCCTATTTCTACTATTTCCCCATCTTCTACTGCTCCCACCATCCTCTACTGGTCTCCTCCATCTCTATTTGTACCCCCCATTTCTACTGACCTCCCCCCCCAATCCTCTACTAGTCACCCCTTTCTCTACTGATCCCCCATCTTCTACTGATCCTCTCTACTCCTACTGGTGCCCCCCATCTTCTACTTGTCCCTCTTATCTCTACTTGCCCCCCCCCCCCTTCTTCTACTGGTCTCCTCATCTTCTACTGGTCCCCCTATCTCTACTAGTCTCCTCTATCTCTATCGGTTGCATCTACCTCTACTGGTTTCCCCTATATCTACTGGCCCCCCCATCTTCTACTGGTCCCCCAAGCAATATTGGCCCCCCATCTTCTACTTGTCCCCCCTATTTCTACTGGTCTTCCCCATCTTCTACTGGTCCCCTCTATCTCTATGGTTCCCCCCCACCCCCTGTTTTCTACTGGTCCCCCTTATCTCTAATAGTGGCATGTGATGAGCATAATAATGGGAATCTTTGCACACAGCCCATGCAGAGCGAATCTTCCCAATATCTTGGGTGATTTATCTTTCCTTTCATGTTCTAACCACCATAAATTTACAATAGAAAGGTCTATGGAAATTCTGTCCATAATGGAGGAGCCTATATGATGCCATTGAGTAGATTGGTGGTGGAATGCCGTAAGGGGGGACATGGGCTTTCTCTGCCATTGTGTGTCTTGGGTTTAGAAATCTTGAGAATGACAAACCCCTAGAGGGACCTGACCCCGGTGGAGGGAGCGCTCCTCTGCGCCAACACAACCACTAATCCCCAGTTTGGGAGTTTAATTGTCAGAAAAGGAATAAAAAAAGGTTGTAGGGGAGAAGACCGGCTCGGATAAATTGGTCCATTTGGTGGCAATCATTAAATTCTTGTTGTTGGAGTCTATTGAGGGATTTCTGAGTGTCTTTATGGAGTAATTACTGCAGTGACCAGAAGCTGCTCTGTGAAGAAGCCCTGGTGGGGTCATGTCTACACATTAACATAAATGTTGCCTGGATTTCAGAGACCAGAGGAGATTTATGAAGCAGAATAGATGTTTTCCACATGGGCTGTTTTGGCCAAAAGGCAGAACCCGAAGCAGCAGGAGATTCTCAGCTCAGCACAATGTGCAAACTCCAGAGACAACCATTAATGACTGAGGGGTCCGGGGATGGGGGGATTACTGCATCACAACCGCAACCGCAGTGTGTGCACTCAGGGGCCCAGCTCCCCAGGGCCACAGCTATATGATGCCTGTAAGGGGGGACCGGGGGAGCGGGTTAGGGGGACTAAGGAGGGAAATAAAGATATAGGGGCGTCCGGGTAATGCTACACATCTCAGTCAGGGTGAACACCAAAGAGGCCTAATCCAATGTCACATCTGGAGTCATCAATATGTAACTGATAATATCAGAAGGAAGAATTGGGATCACACCGGAATAATCAGGTGTCAATGAAATCTATAGGAATAGAGGAATGGAGATTATCTACATATCTATCTACCTACCTATCTATCTACCCATCAATGTCATATTTATCTATATCTATCTATCTATCTATCTATCTATCTATCTATCTATCTATCTATCTATCTATCTATCTATCTATATCTATTTTCTATATCTATATCCTATCTATATATCTATTCATTATCTATCTATCAATATCTAACTATCAATCTATCATTCTATCTATTATCTATCTATCTATCTATCTATCTATCTATCTATCTATCTATCTATTTATATCTATTTATCTCTCCATTATCCACCTATTTCGCTCTCCATTATCTATCTATCTATCTATCTATCTACCTATCTATAGGGGCGGTCACACACTACGATTTTTTGAGCGATCTCACCTACGCTCTCAGGGGTGCGAGCACATGGACAACATCGTTAGTGAGGTGTCACATGTATAGTGTTCAGGACGCAGCAGCGATGTTACGTGCAGGGATCGTTCACACAACCAGCGACCGATGCTTGTCAATGATGTGAATAGGAGAAATCGGTCAGGAGATCGGTTATCGAGATGTCACACAGAACAATGCAGCAGATTGCAAGATCGACATCGTCTGATGTGGGGTCCGGATCTCATATCTGTGATGAACGATCTGACCACTTATTGCTTGTAAGATCGACCTGTCACACGCAACGACGTCGTTAGAACGATTGAAAACCCCTGACGCTTCAACGACATCGTTAAATGTATTGTAGCGTGTGACGGCTCCTTATCTATCTATCCATTTATCTATTTATCCTTCTATCTATCTATCTATCTATCTATCTATCTATCTATCTATCTATCTATCTATCTATCTATCTATCTGCCTTTTTTCCCTAGGCAGTAGACTGTTGGGTGATCAGGCTGTATACACATCCTCTTTGCACAGGACTCACCCTAAGTAGATCCCAGCAGTATATAGATGTGTGATGAGAATAGTAACTTCTGCTGCCACCTTCTATACTGACATCACCGGGCAGATGAAGACACTGGAGTATAAATGCCCAAATCTAAGAGAAACATTTACTATTTTTATATTTTTCTTACAATTTGAGCGGAGAACTGTATTTCACTTGCTTACTTTCCCTTCCGAGCTGAATAACAAGTCGTCAAATGTCAGCACGAGTAGTGTGTGAAGGGTTAATGTGGACCCCTGGGTGTAACGAATCAGAGGGGCCCCCCACAATGGCGATCTGAAGAAGCCAAGGGTGAGCTGGCAGGGAATGAGCTCAGTGTCTGAAAGGTCTCATGTGTCCCCCGTACAATGGACGCTCTGTCTTCCTGAGACCTTGGTGAATGTGCATTGATGTTGGCGCTGGCTGATAACAATGGCCGTCTCCATCATTTCTGAATGTGCAAATTATTCAGGAAGGTCCATGAAAATCACAGATTCTCTGCAGCAAAGAAGAAAAATATATTAAGAGCATGAATGGTCGACACTGTGCCTCGTCCCCGTCGCGTCGAATATGATGACTTAGAAGTTATCTGTTGGATATCACCAGAATTGATGGGCTCAATCTGGGGTGCAACCAAAGTAGTCCATGACGGTCCACTTCGTGACTTTGTGGAAGCTTCCATTCTAGATGAAGTCATCTCTGACCAAGACCATCGGGCCCATTGTTGTCTTGACTCTACTGATGACTAATAATTGGCCGCCCAACAAGAAGCCAATGGGTTGTGTGATCCATAGAAATTGATTTCGAGACTTCTCCTAGACATTTCTGTAGAATCCAACTTTAGTGGTAGTCATTGACCGTCCTGTTGATGCCTTCTGTCTCCTTTGATTTAACAATTTGGGGAAATGCTCCTTCTAGCCATCCCACATGCCCTAACATCCAGTAGCTTTTATGCTATCGTTGTAGTTTTAGTTTTGGGAGCATCAGTGTTGTAGGGTCTAACACCGTATTTCTCAAACTCCAGTCCTCACGGACCCCAACAGGTCATATTTTCAGGATTTTTAGGTCATGGAATCATTGTCAAGGCAACATCTGAAGAAATCCTGAAAACACCACCTCTGGGGGCCATGAGCCATGGAGTTTGGAGACCACTGGTCAAACTTTTTATTGGCTTTGACCCTACTTTCTTGGACATCCTATTTAAGGAACAGAAAACTTCATTACTGGTGGCCTATAAGATTCATTATGTAAAAATACACAACATGAAGACCCAACACTGTCTACCGATGGGCAGTGGGGCAGTATACTGGCTCACCTAGACATCATGGTACAGTACAATACCCATAGTATTCTAAGAATCGACCTATGGATGGCTTATTGAAAAGGAGTCCTCAATAGGCTTGGATGATGACTTCTAGGTGATGATGCGTCATCATTTGCCACTGTCGTCACCTACTACATCCATTATACACTATGGGAACTTCATTAATGGATCATGATCCACTTCCAGCTTCATTTGCCAATGTGGCTTTCTGCTCTCCATTTTGCTTTATTTGACCGATGTTTTGGATTGTCCCCATTAGATATAGAAAGAAAACACTTTTTCCATAGTAATGTTCTACAAGTTATCCTTGTGGTCACTGCTGAGTGCACATGGTGTAAATTTGGGGAGTGCGCTGGAAAGTATGAATGCCAAAGAGGAGGCGAGAATGGTTGGTGTTCAGTCCAAATAGGCGGTAATTCAAATATGATTAGATGTCAAATGGTAACAAGATTGGGGGAATATAGATTAAGAGAACCCCAATATTCCTCCCAATTCTGCATCTACAAGGACCATGATGCCAAGACCGATCCAGTCCCATGTAGTGCCACGTGCCTAATATTCTATGTATATGTAATTATATGAGATCTTGATACTATTGCACCATTAAATCGCCCAATAATCCTCTAGATCAGAGGTCCCCAACTCCAGGCCTCAAGGCCCACCAACAGTGCAGGTTTTCAGGATTTCCTTAGTATTGCACAGGTGCTAATGTGATCATATGCACAGGTAATGATTCCAAGCCCTGTGCAATACTAAGGAGATCCTGAAAACCTGCACTGTTGGCGGCCCTGGAGGCCTGGAGTTGGGGACCTCTGCTCTATATGACCCATATGGCTCCCTTAGGTACCTTCTAATTGCATCATTTCATTTATCTATGACTTCACTTGTATTTCTCAATTACTTTTTCAAGTTCTGCTCTATATACTGTATATTTTAAGACATATATAAGTATATGTGTCAAAAACAAATACAAGATTAAGTTATATCATAGAGCAATGATGGGGCATGTAGCCGCGAGCTGCCTATCCTCATCACTACAGTTGTCTTCAATCCATAGCTCTCCTCTCCTGTCTGCAGATTCTCCAGCCCCCATCGTGTCCTGACAGCTCCATGCTGGGAGTAGTGGTTTTGTAAAAGCTTGTGACTGCGATGTGATCACACAGACATGACCATCCACAGTCCATCCTCATGCATTGCGGTGGTCTCCAACCCTGGCAAAACTACAAGCCCCAGGCATCTATTAATGTTGCTGCTGTGATGATCGATTGAACTGCAAAATGTTCTTTCTGTTGTACTGCAATCATCTGCACAGTGTCCCCCACCCCAACAAAAAACGTAACCCCATCATGCCTTGACAGATTCATGCTGGGGATTGCAATATTGCAGTTGGATATCACCATAAATATAAAGATCCACAGCCACCGACCACCCGAAGGACCACATTGACATGGTCTGCAGGGGTACCTGCTACTACAACCCCCAGTAGACTTCAGTCTTTTGCTAATGATGCAGCTCTGAGGGCTGACAGCTGTAAGCTGGACATTTTCTTTGCTTTTGCTGCTCTTTCGAATCGATGACCCCCAGCAGCCTTCATGACCCCAATAAATGATGGATACAAACCTAACATGTGAGCAGTCATGGCATGCTGGGAGTTATAGTTTTGTAATAGTAGATTGCAAAACACTTTATTAGTACAGAAATATAAACAACCAAAGCCACCCACATATACATTAGAAGGATTTTGCTGGAGATGAGGTGGTGCATGGAGGAGACATAGCCGGGCTTCTTTTAACCCTGTACCTGAATACTCTGGCCAAGGCATACTGGTCTATTAGCAATCCCCTAGAAGCCAGGACTAATGGGGCATCTTAGCTATATCCCTGGTGGCGATCCGAGATAATTATCCTCCAATTCTGGAGTGCTATCACCACCTCCAGTAGACAGAGAGTGGATAGCGCTCTGGTGAGAGATTTTGCGGTTTTCTCCAACCGGTGGCTCTCCAGGGGCGTAACTACAGTGGGTGCAGGGGTTACAATCATGCCCAGGCCCTGGAGTCAATGGGGCCCCAAATGTCTCTTTGGCCTATAGAAAAAGAATAATGCTATTAAAGATTTGCAATAATAGGGGGCCCCATTGGAGCTATTGAATTGGGGCCCATGAGCTTCAAGTTACACCCCTCATTATACAGGTTGTGTTTGTGCAAAGAATGCAGTCACAGGTTATAGACTTCTGCAGAGCCACCCATATATTAAAGGATCTCGTTGGCAGAAATGTGATAGTGCATGGAGGAGACGTGGCCGGGTTTGTTCTAACCTTGTATCAGAATACTCTGGCCTAGACAGACTGGATTATTGGCAATCGTCTTGAGGTCAGCACCCGGGAGCATCCTACCACTGGTGGCCATCCAACATTATTATCCTCAAATTCTGCAGTTATCTGAAGTGCTACGACCACCCCAGAGTAGACAAAGAGTGGATAGCGCTCTGGTGATAAGGTTTTGCAATTTTCTCTAACCGGTTGCTCTTCAGCTGTTCAGAATCCCCTATATGGGTTGTATTTGTGCAAAGAAGAAGTCACGGGGTGTAGACCTCTGCCAGAGCCACCCCTATATATATATGCATATGCATAAAGGCTCTTGTTGGCAGAGGTGTGATTACACATGGAGGAGATGTTGCTGGACTGGTTTTAACCCTGTACCTGAATACTCTGGCCAAGGCAGACTGGATTATTGTCTATTGCCTCGAGGTCAGCACCAGGGGGCATCCTTCCCCTGGTCGCCATCCAAGATTATTATCCTCTATCTAATTCTGCAGTTATCTGAAGTGCTACAACCACCCCAGAGTATTCAGAGTGGATAGAGCTCTGTTTACAGCCAACACAGGGCCTTTATCAAGCCATGTAGAGGTGGCCAAAACGTTGAGTATTTTTGTATTTTTCTTCAGTATATGCTAGGACCAATAATGATTATTTCCTTATAGAGAGGGAGTTTCGGTGCGTTGGATTTTTTGTATTTTATACTATTTTTGCAACCTAATAAAGGGTTGTACCAAGTGGCATGAATAGTAGAGGAGTGCATTGAATACAACTGCATATATCTTCTGTTCATGTGTTTAAGGGGCGGAGATACAATAAGTGCAATCAGAGGACCAAGGGGTGCAGGGGCCACATTCACCTTCAGAGTAGTCAGCAGACTTGTTACCAGGGGGGAAACTGCAACATGTGCAGGGGTTGCAATCACACTTGGGCCCTGGAGAGTAGGGGGCCCAAAACGTTCCTTTGGCCTATAGAAAAAGACTAAGATTGCAATAATTGCAGGCCCCTTGGAGGTTTCACATCGGGACCAATGAGCTTCAATTTATGCCACTGCTTGTTACAGACGTATACAGTGGTGCATGATGGTTGCAAAGGCCCCATATAAAGCTTGTGCACAGGAACCTTATTACCTCTGAGTTCACTTCTGGTGCAAGTGACTCATTGCCAGGGATGTTTCCTCCTGGAGAGATGTTCCCTGTGCTCCATATGATGGAATAAGTGATTAATCGTAGTCATTCTCCTCCCCGAGATCTTCATCTCCTTCACCTATTGATATTGGCACCATATCGAGTGTCCTCTACGAGAGCCTTCTCCATCCATAATGCACGTGTAGCATCGTAGAATGGGAATGGATACAATTGTAGCACCTGACAATCCAGATCCATCCATTGGACAATTGAGTAGACCTGTAAGATGTCTTCACAGGGGAAGTGTTGATCTAGGGGCGGACATACTATTGGTGCAACCTAAGGGGCCCAAGAGTTAGGGGGGCCCATTTCTACCTCCAAAGTTGGTGCACTTTGGCATTTTTAAGAGAGCTTGGGCTGCAAAGTGCCCATATAATATGCTACAATAGGAGCCATTTTCTGTTTCCACCAGGGTGCTGATTGTCAGTGCTTGTTTTCAAGATGTTCTGCAGACACCAAAGTCTGGTGGTGATTGACAGCTGGCATTTGGTGCAGGCACATCGCTTTATCCCTGCCTTCTGTGCAGTTCGACTTTCAGATACAAGATATAATATTTGATTTCGTATTCAGAATCACAGCTTATCATCCTGACATTTTATCGTAATTACCTTGTCATACAAAGATCTAGTGATGTTCTTTTATTGTATCTGTGTGATTGGTGCTATAGAAGAATAAAGCACGGGTGATAAGTAGGATTTTCTATCATAAAGTAGTACAAAAATGACACTTTCACAGCATGCTCTAGGGGGCGGTAGTGAAGACAGATGATATCTAGACAAATTATCCTGATATCGGTTCACATGTACTAGGATGAGTTCAGATGTAGCAGAGCTGAATGGGTCATATTGGGGGCTTTAAATGAGAGAACTAAAAAAAATAACTGCGTGCTTTGTCTGTTGGGAGATGTGGTAGTTTACCTGCAGTTATAACACTTTGTGCTATCAGTATGTGTCAGTGACAGCTGCAGCTTTTGTTACATTAGTATATTGTATTCTCTGATTGTACAGAGGAATAAATCTGACACACAATGCCAGCTATGGCACTCGCCAAGAGGCCCGAGTAACAGTGCTCACCATAATGCTACAAAAAGAGTCTACATAAGTGTCAGTCAGACACACTACTACCCACAGAGCCTACATAAGTGTCAGACACACTACTACCCACAGAGCCTACATAAGTGTCAGACACACTACTACCCACACAGCCTATATACCGTATATACTCGTGTATAAGCCGACCCGTGTATAAGCCGACCCCCCTACTTTTGCCCCCAAAACCTGGGAAAACCTATTGACTCGTGTATAAGCCGAGGGTGGACCCCAGCACAGGTATACAGCCCCCAGCAGTGTGGTATACAGCAGCCCCAGAGGTATATACAGCAGCCCCAGTGGTAGTATACAGCAGCAGCCCCAGTGGTATATACAGCAGCAGCCCCAGTGGTTAGTATACAGCAGCCCCAGAGGTAGTATACAGCAGCCCCAGAGGTAGTATACAGCAGCCCCAGAGGTATATACAGCCCCAGAGGTATATACAGCAGCCCTTAGGTAGTATACAGCAGCCCGAGTGGTAGTATACAGCAGCCCCAGAGGTATATACAGCAGCCCTAGTGGTGTATACAGCAGCCCCAGAGGTAGTATACAGCAGCCCCAGAGGTATATACAGCAGCCCTTAGGTAGTATACAGCAGCAGCCCTAGGGGTGTATACAGCAGCAGCCCCAGGGGTGTATACAGCAGCCCTAGTGGTGTATACAGCAGCCCCAGAGGTAGTATACAGCAGCCCCAGAGGTATATACAGCAGCCCTTAGGTAGTATACAGCAGCAGCCCTAGGGGTGTATACAGCAGCAGCCCCAGGGGTGTATACAGCAGCAGCCCCAGGGGTGTATACAGCACCAGCCCCAGGGTGTATACAGCAGCAGCCCCAGGGGTGTATACAGCAGCAGCCCCAGAGGTATACAGGCCCCCCCATCAAGATCCAGGGCCCCCCCCCTTGCGCGGCAAACCTGTAAAGTAAAATCATACTTATCACTGTCCTGTCGCGCTGTCCCGCCGCTGCCGACATGACGATCCCGGGCTTCATTCAGCGTCTTCCGGCGACTTCCTGTGGTCGCGGGCAATGCCGCGCAAGGGGGGGGGGGCCTGGATCTTGATGGGGGGCCTGTATACCTCAGGGGCTGCTGCTGTATACTCGCGTATAAGCCGAGGGGGGACTTTTCAGCCCAAATTTTGGGCTGAAAAACTCGGCTTATACGCGAGTATATACGGTAAGTGTCAGACACACTACTACCCACAGAGCCTACATAAGTGTCAGACCCACTACTACCCACAGAGCCTACATAAGTGTCAGTCACACTACTACCTACAGAGCCTATATATGTGTCAGTCACAGTACTACCCACAGAGCCTACATAAGTGTCAGTCACACTACTACCTACAGAGCCTACATAAGTGTCAGACACACTACTACCCACAGAGCCTACATAAGTATCAGTCACACTACTACCTACAGAGCCTATATATGTGTCAGTCACACTACTACCTACAGAGCCTATATATGTGTCAGTCACAGTACTACCCACAGAGCCTACATAAGTGTCAGTCACACTACTACCCACAGAGCCTACATAAGTGTCAGACACACTAATACCCACAGAGCCTACATAAGTGTCAGACACACAACTACCCACAGAGCTTACATAAGTGTCAGACACACTACTACCCACAGAGCCCACATAAGTGTCAGTCACACTACTACCCACAGAGCCTACATAAGTGACAGGAACACTACTACCCACAGAGACTACATAAGTGCCAGTCACACTACTACCTACAGAGCCTACATAAGTGTCAGTCACACTACTACCCACAGAGCCTACATAAGTGTCAGTCACACTACTACCCACAGAGCCTACATAAGTGTCAGTCACACTACTACCCACAGAGCCTACATAAGTGTCAGTCACACTACTACCCACAGAGCCTACATAAGTGTCAGTCACACTACTACCTACAGAGCCTATATATGTGTCAGTCACAGTACTACCCACAGAGCCTACATAACTGTCAGACACACTACTACCCACAGAGCCTACATACGTCTCAGACACACTACTACCCACAGAGCCTACATAAGTGTCAGTCACACTACTACCCACAGAGCCTACATAAGTGTCAGACACACTTCTACCCACAGAGACTACATAAGTGTCAGTCACACTACTACCCACAGAGCCTACATAAGTGTCAGATACACCACTACCCACAGAGCCCATATAAGTGTCAGACACACTACTACCCAAAGAGCCTTAATATGTGTCAGACACACTATTAGGCTAGGATAACACTTGGAGGATTACCCACGTTTCACGAATCCGGTAAACACATAGCAAAGCCTGCTGTAGCGCATAGGCTAGGGTCACACTTGCATCATGCATCCGCTAAGTGGATCCAGTTTTTGACATGGTGAAATGTCGAAAAACTGATGCATTAATGCACCCATAGACTCAAGTGCAAAAAATGGATTGCAAAAGTGCAATGCATTTAACAGATTGCATTTTTCCCAAATCTGTTAAAAACATGGCCTGCAACGTTTTTTGGTGCATTTTCAAAAATGGATGCATTTTTTTAACATGGGAGTCTATGGGAAATGTATGCGTTAACGGAAGCACTAAAAATGCCTCAAAAATGGCAAGGGGAAAAACTGGATCCATTAATGCATCCTGTAAATGGATGCAACCTCCCAAGTGTGACCCTAGCCATAGCGTTAACATTGATCATTGCCCAACAACGCTACTCTATAGTAACCTGTAGTTGACCTTGGATGCTGCCAAACATAGAGCCCCAGGAAGTGCGCTTTAGCAGAGCGCACAGGAAAATGTTGAAGACAATGTTTTCATGTGCGCTCTGCTAAAGCGCACTTCTTGGGGCTCTGTGTGTGGCCGCATCCAAGGTCAACTACAGGTTACTACGGAGCAGCATTGCTGGGCAGCGATCAACGTTAACGCTATGAGCCACAGCAGGCTTTGCTATGCTTTTACCAGATCCGTCAAACGTGGGTCACCCTCCAAGTGTGACCCTAGCCTAAGGCTGGAAACACACTGGTGAGTGAAAAAACGGTCCGATTGACATATCCGAGAGCCGGACGAATGTTGTCCTAGTTTTTGCCCGTTTTGCATCCAACTGCGATTCGACTGTCTGACATTTCTCTCAGATCACATCCGTGTGCTCTCCAAGTGCAATCCGTTGTTTTTCTCAGCAGCTATTACTGTAAAATCATTTACAAGATCATTTTTTGCAGTTGTCGGAGCTACAGAATGATAATGTATCAATTAAAAATCGGATCCGACTCAGATGGTCCGTGTGCGGTCCGTGATTTTTGTCGGACCCATAGACTTGCATTGGCGAGTCTCGGCCGTGAATCGCATATTGTTGCAGCATGTAGCGACTGACTTGAGAAAAAAACCTCCGACATTCACAAATGTGTTCTCGGACATTACATAACATCGGTCCGACTGCAATACGATTTTTACTCGCATTGCAGTTGTCCGAGTTTCACACCAGTGTGTCCGTGCCCTAAATGTCAGATACACTTCTACCAATAGAGTAGGTGGAAGCCGTAGTAATAAACACTGAGCCTTTACAGCAATGCCTGCCATAGTGTGAGCCAACATGCCCACAGAACAGTATCACTAAATTTCCATCCTTGGTCTACATAGCAGTGCCTGACACTGTACTACCCACAGAGCCTACAAAATAAGGTAATCTATAGTACTACATACAGAGCTCCTCTAAGGCTACGGTCACATTATGCGCTAAAATTCTGCATTTTTTCAATGTTCAAATGTTCAAAAACGCTAGAGTTAGATAGATAGATAGATAGATAGATAGATAGATAGATAGATAGATAGATAGATAGATGTTCAAAAACGCATCCATAGGCTCCCATGTAAAAAATGTTTGACGCTATGCATTTTTACAAAAGCACCAAAAACCGCGGTAAGCAGCGGTTTTTGGTGCGTTTGCAAAAGCCCTTGCGCTTCTCTAACATGGGAGTCTATGGGAAATGCTGGCATTAATGCATGGTACATATAGTTGTGGCCAAAAGTATTGACACCCCTGCAATTCTGTCAGATAATACTCAGTTTCTTCCTGAAAATGATTGCAATCACAAATTCTTTGGTATTATTATCTTCATTTAATTTGTCTTCAATGAAAAAACACGAGAGAATGAAGCAAAAAGCAAAACATTGATCATTTCACACAAAACTCCAAAAATGGGCCAGACAAAAGTATTGGCACCCTCAGCCTAATACTTGGTTGCACAACCTTTAGCCAAAATAACTGCGATCAACCGCTTCCGGTAACCATCAATGAGTTTCTTACAATGCTCTGCTGGAATTTTAGACCATTCTTCTTTGGCAAACTGCTCCAGGTCCCTGATATTTGAAGGGTGCCTTCTCCAAACTGCCATTTTTAGATCTCTCCACAGGTGTTCTATGGGATTCAGGTCTGGACTCATTGCTGGCCACCTTAGAAGTCTCCAGTGCTTTCTCTCAAACCATTTTCTAGTGCTTTTTGAAGTGTGTTTTGGGTCATTGTCCTGCTGGAAGACCCATGACCTCTGAGGGAGACCCAGCTTTCTCACACTGGGCCCTACATTATGCTGCAAAATTTGTTGGTAGTCTTCAGACTTCATAATGCCATGCACACGGTCAAGCAGTCCAGTGCCAGAGGCAGCAAAGCAACCCCAAATCATCAGGGAGCCTCCGCCATGTTTGACTGTAGGGACCGTGTTCTTTTCTTTGAATGCCTCTTTTTTTTCTCCTGTAAACTCTATGTTGATGCCTTTGCCCAAAAAGCTCTACTTTTGTCTCATCTGACCAGAGAACATTCTTCCACAACATTGTAGGCTTTCTCAGGTAAGTTTTGGCAAACTCCAGCCTGGCTTTTTTATGTCTCAGAGGGTAAGAAGTGGGGTCTTCCTGGGTCTCCTAACATACAGTCCCTTTTCATTCAGACGCAGACGGATAGTACGGGTTGACACTGTTGTACCCTCGGACTGCAGGGCAGCTTGAACTTGTTTGGATGTTAGTCGAGGTTCTTTATCCACCATCCGCACAATCTTGCGTTGAAATCTCTCGTCAATTTTTCTTTTCCGTCCACATCTAGGGAGGTTAGCCACAGTGCCATGGGCTTTAAAATTCTTGATGACTCTGCGCACGGTAGACACAGGAACATTCAGGTCTTTGGAGATGAACTTGTAGCCTTGAGATTGCTCATGCTTCCTCACAATTTGGTTTCTCAAGTCCTCAGACAGTTCTTTGGTCTTCTTTCTTTTCTCCATGCTCAGTGTGGTACACACAAGGACACAGGACAGAGGTTGAGTCAACTTTAATCCATGTCAACTGGCTGCAAGTGTGATTTAGTTATTGCCAACGCCTGTTAGGTGCCACAGGTAAGTTACAGGTGCTGTTAATTACACAAATTAGAGAAGCATCACATGATTTTTGTCCACCCCCTTTTTTATGTTTGGTGTGGAATTATATCCAATTTGGCTTTAGGACAATTCTTTTTGTGTTTTTTCATTGAAGACAAATTAAATGAAGATAATAATACCAAAGAATTTGTGATTGCAATCATTTTCAGGAAGAAACTGAGTATTATCTGACAGAATTGCAGGGGTGTCAATACTTTTGGCCACAACTGTATATGTACCATGCATTAACGCTAGGGCTAAAAATGAATAAAAAATTCCATAAAAATGGCAATGGGAAAAACAGCATCCTTTAAAGAATCCCTCCAATGGATGCAAGGTCCCAAATGTGACCCTAGCTAGCCAAACTACTACTCATGGAGTCTACATACATATCAGACACACTGCTACCCACAGAGCCTACACAATAATGCCAGCTGTAGCACTAGCCAAAATGTCCCATATAATAGTGCCAGCCAAACTCCTACGCACAGAGCCAACATAAAAATGCCAGCCATAATACTCCATACACAAACTACATAACAGTGCCAAAAACATTACTACCCACAGAGCCTACAAAATAATGTTAGCCACCATACTACATGCAGAGTCCACAAACAGTGCCACCTAAACTACTACCCAGAGTCTAGATAAGGCTAGGGTCACACTTGGCATGCGTTTTTGGGCTGTGTTTTTGCTGATAGGTGTAGAGCGCCCTAAAAAAACGCATGATGAATTTAGACACTTTCAAAAACGCATGCGTTTCCCATAGGGCCCCATATTATAAAAACACATGCGTTTTTGAAAAAGCACCAAAAAATGCTGCTTCCAGTATTTTTTGATGCTGAGCTAAAAATGCATCCCAAAAACACATGGTACATTTAGCCATGCGTTTTTGCTATTGGGGCATGCATTTTTTGCATGGGGGCCTATGGATGTGTATATGCATGCGTTTTCACAAAACGCAAGTCTCAAAAACGCATGTAAAATCTGCAAGTGTGACCCTAGCCTAAAGCTAGGGTTAGGTTGCATCTGTTTACAGGATGCATTTGACCCGTCCCAGGGCCGTGGGGTATCTGGTTCCGAACTTTGATTTACTGGGGATGTCACAGGGCCTGTTGACCGGTCCAGTGGGCCTGGAGATCGCTGAAAAAGGTGAAAAATAAAAAGTATTCGTGATGCCACCTACGGTTCCTGGTAATGATACCGGGGCTGCGAGACAGACCTCCGAGGTGAGTTATAATCTCCTGCTAGGGATTCTATAATCCTAAACCTCTCCAGATAGAAGAATAGAGAAGTAAAACTCTCCTGCCCCGATGAGCTCAGCTCTGCTACATCCCGAGATCTGAGACACAACTAATACTGATGACAGAAGAAACTGGTGAGGAAGGAGTGTGCGCATTATATGTGTGAGACGTGTGCGGCTTATATGAAGACTGATGGTGTTTACCTTTCATATAGGAAAATTAGATATACATAGAGATGTGTGCAGCTATATATATATAGAGGGGGAGGGAACGCCACGGAGAACACCGGCACCTGAGCCCGGGATATCTGCAGTGTGATGTATCTGTATAGGAAGTATTCAGTCCTCATCACAGGACCAGAGATAGATATAGATAGATAGATAGATAGATAGATAGATAGATAGATAGATAGATGATAGACAGATAGATAGATAGATAGATAGATAGATAGATAGATAGATAGATAGATAGATAGATAGATAGATAGATAGTGGAGTGACAAACATAAATAGAAAAAAAAGAAAGAAATGACAGAGATAGATAGATCTGAGATAGACCCTATATCTGTTCCCACCTATCGTTCCTACAGTCCCTATCCCTATTCCCTATTGTACAGTTGCATTGGCAAAACTAATGGGTATTTAGTACTGACAATAAAACTTCTTTAAATCTTGAAGCTTGATGGATTGAGAGATAGATAGATGGATGAGAAGAAAAAAGAAAGAAAGAAAGAAAGAAAGAAAGAAAGAAAGAAAGAAAGAAAGAAAGAAAGAAAAAGAAAGAAAGAAAGAAAGAAGAAAGAAAAAAATGTAGATGGATAGATGGATAGATGGATAGATAGATAGATAGATAGATAGATAGATAGATAGATAGATAGATAGATAGATAGATAGATAGATAGATAGATAGATAGATAGATAGATAAACAAATAGAGCAGCACTGCCCAGTGGGTGCTAATCCGCTCAGCTGTCTTCCCAGCACTTGTATATACTTGAAAATATTCTGCAGCACTCCGTCATAAGATGTATCTTTATGCCTTTATTTTGGCCACAGGTACCATAGGGCAACGTATCGGGCACATGCGCCCTTCATTCAGCCTGTGCCCGATACGTTGCCCTATTGTACCTGTGGCCGAAATAAAGGCATAAAGATACATCTTATGACGGAGTGCTGTAGAATTTTTTCAAGTACATAGATAGATAGATAGATAGATAGATAGATAGATAGATAGATAGATAGATAGATAGATAGATTCTGGGGTCTGTCTGCTGTAGGACCCCTATATAGTGTTCTGTGCACTCAGTAGCCCCTGGTAATCTCTCTCTGCTGCATGATTCACCGGCAGAATTTCTATATTCCTGCAGAAATAACCTTGTATGATATGATCTTCACTTCCCACCTTCACATTTGAGTGGAGATAAAGTGGCGCACATCCCGGATCATACTTGCGCGGTGTCACTGTTTCCATAGCAATCGCAGATCCGCCAACTTGTTGTGTGAAATGTGGAGTCGCTTCTTGAGCTTAAAATTTCATATACATCCAAACATAAAAAGAAGAAAAATAATGACCAAAATACAGATTATATTAGCACTAAGTAGAAATCCTACATTTATCTATCTATCTATCTATCTATCTATCTATCTATCTATCTATCTATCTGCAACCCACCAACATATGATACATAAACAAGCAAAAAAAAGTGGTCAGCAGCACTCAAATACAAATTTCATCCATCTCTTTATCTATTCGCCCATTTTTAATCCCTTGCTTCCTTCCTTTCTCCATCTTTTGTATGTCTCCTGCCATTGTCTCTTTTAGTGTTCCTTAATGATTTATCCTCAGAAGGTATGAGATTAGTGAAGCTGTGACTGGCAGAGGGACAATAAACCGCAGCAGCACCACATCCCCTTTATCCTTCACCAGACACAGCGCCATGCTTCCACTGGTGGCTGTGACTGGTATTACAGTTCAGCCTTACTGTAAAGTGACTGATGTTCAGTATGGCGCTCTGCCTCCTGATCAATGAAGAGGTTCCTGTACTCAGCTCCACACTGATCTGATATTGTGGATCTATCATGTGTCTCGTTACTCTAATTCCATTAATTGTGCATGATATAATATGAGCAGAGTGTAGAAGAGATGTGGCCATATGTTTGATATTATAAATTGATTATTCAGATTATCGCTTTAGGAAGAGGACTGGAACTCTAGTGCCACCTATTGGAAGTAGCAATCCTAAAAGTCAATATCGACCCTTTAACAAGTCTTATCTTTCAATTTAGGACAAAAGCCAAACCAGAAACTCAATTTGCAGACACGGTGTTTCAGGATATTGCCCCTTATGGTGCAAAGTACGGCTATGTGATTATATATTGATGTAGCAGAGCTAAAGGCGTCATTTAACTTGATATGACTCGGCCATTGAAGTAAACTCTACTGCATCTGACATGTCAGGGCTGCTAGAGCTGCTACATGAAATGACAGGTTTGTGTTGGTTTCATATCACAAATCCAGATTTGCTGCACTTAACAAACCTGGTTCTGCTACATCAGACAATCTCAGCACTGCTACATCCAACTATCTTGGTTCTGTTACATCAGACAATCTTAGCTCTACTACATCAGACAACCTGTCTCTGCTACATCAGGCAATTTTAGCTCTGCTAAATCACGTAATCTCGGCTGTGCTACATCAGATAATCTTGGCTGTGCTACTTCAGATAATCTCAGCTGTGCTACATCAGATAATCTCGGCTGTATAACATCAGATAATCTCGGCTGTGCTACATCAGATAATCTCGGCTGTGCTACATTAGATAATCTCGGATGTGCTACATCAGATAATCTTGGCTGTGCTACATCAGATAATCTCAGCTGTGCTACATCAGATAATCTTGGCTGTGCTACATCAGATAATCTCGGTTGTGCTACATTAGATAATCTTGGCTGTACTACATCAGATAATCTTGGCTGTGCTACATCAGATAATCTCGGCTGTGCTACATCAGATATTCTCGGCTGTGCTACATCAGATAATCTCGGCTGTGCTACATTAGACAATCTCGGCAGTGCTACATTAGATAATCTCGGCTGTGCTACATCAGATAATCACGGCTGTGCTACATCAGCTAATCTTGGCTGTGCTACATCAGATAATCTTGGCTGTGCTACATCAGATAATCTTGGCTTTGCTACATCAGATAATCTCGGCTGTGCTACATCAGATAATCTTGGCTTTGCTACATCAGATAATCTCGGCTGTGCTACATCAGATAATCTCGGCTGTGCTACATTAGATAATCTCGGCTGTGCTACATCAGATAATCACGGCTGTGCTACATCAGCTAATCTTGGCTGTGCTACATCAGATAATCTTGGCTGTGCTACATCAGATAATCTTGGCTTTGCTACATCAGATAATCTCGGCTGTGCTACATCAGATAATCTTGGCTTTGCTACATCAGATAATCTCGGCTGTGCTACATCAGATAATCTTGGCTGTGCTGCATGTGAAAAAAGAAAAAAAAACTAACAAACCCGGTTCTGCTTTGCAGTGTATGCTGCAATGTCTTCTGTATGGTTGCAGAGACTTGGGCTGTAGCCTGTGAAAATCAGAGAACAATGGTCCCAGTGTGTGCAGCCCTACAATCACTGGGATGATTAGAATTCATTACAAGTATCAGAAGGAAGAAATCAGCACAGGGGTTCAATAATCCAAGGAGGCTCCAGGCTTCACAAGCAGTCACTTTTCAGGGCTGAGGCTGCACTGAAACACAGTCATGGTAGAGAAAAGGAGGATATCATTACTGGGTGTCACCCTGCGATCTGCAGGAACCATATACTGCACCGTACATAGTGACTATGGACTTTTATGTCCTCTCATTCAAGGGTATCTGTCAGCAGTTTTTTGCTACCTCATCTGACAGCAACATTATGTAGGCGAAGAAACCCTGGATCCAGCGATGCATCACATAGATTACTGCCTGCAGCCGTTCTAACACAATCAAAGCATTTAGTTTCAGGCATGTAGCAGAGCTGAGACAGCTACCCCGGCCCATACCAGGCTCTCTATAGCAATTATGAATTGACAGTGAGGTGTCAATCACAGGAGGGGGCGTGTCAGACTGCCGTGGGCTGACTTTCTAGTCTTGCAATGATAATCACAGGATAATAAAGCCATTAGTTTAAGTAAGCAATTGCACATAGACTGATAAAAGAGGCACAGTTGCTTTTTATAAACCTTTACAGCATGCGGTTCTCAGTTTACATAGCAAAAACTAGCTGACAGATTCCCTTTAAGATCTCTGTTTGCTGACATTTTTCCATTCATAGTTTGACTGAGATTGAGTGCACCAGATAAGAGGCCCCTGTGCTAGGACAGTATATGGGCCTTATACAGGTCAATAGTTCATCATAATGCACGTTTCCCTACTTTGGGGGTAGATGGGGCCCCTTTTTGCATTGGGCCCTCCTCCATCTGCACAGTCTGTTACCCCATTGGTTTACCCACCCAATATGTCTCTAATATTTTGCAACAATGTATCAATATTTTGATAAATTGTATCAGTTCAAGGTGTTTGGATACAACTGTAAGAGAAGAGTCATCTCGAATCGGCTTTGTCCTGTATTGGCCTTATCTGGAATCTGTCAGCAGGTTTTTGCTGCCTCATCTGAGAGTAAGGCTAGGGTCACACTGGGCATATTCTATGTTTCCAGTAGCGTCTGCTGAAAACTTAGAATCTTTTCCCGAGACGCAGCCTGAACACAGGGAGAACGCGGCCCCTAGCAACCCGCTATGTTCCCTGGAAACCCGCTACACAGCGGGCTGCGGGGAGTGCGATCTGCACCACGCACAGGGAAACGCATCATGTGTGTGGTGGAAACCACAGCAAATCGTAGGCTGTGTCTCGGGAAAAGATTCTAATATGCCCAGTGTGACCCTAGCCTAATATAATGTAGTCAAAGAAACCCTGAATCCGTTAATTATCACATTGATTACTGGGTGCAGCCGTTCTGACACAATCAGAGTACTGAAATTTAGCAATGCAGCAGAGCTGGGAGAGCTGTCCCCTCTCACTCCTGGCTCTGTATATACAATGTCTACAGACAGTGAGCTGCCTCCGCCCTGACCAGGCTCTGTATATACAATGTCTATAGACAGATCTGTCCCTGCCCACACCAGGCTCTGTATGTGTGGTGTCTATAGACAATGAGCTGCTCCCACCCACACCAGGCTCTGTATGTACAATGTCTATAGACAGTGAGCTTCCACCGCCCACACCAGGCTCTGTATGTACAATATTTATAGACAGTAAGCTGCCCCCACCCACACCAGGCTCCGTATGTGCAATGTCTGTAGACATAGAGCTGCCCCCACCCACACCAGGCTCTATATGTGCAATGTCTGTAGACAGAGAGCTGCCTCTGCCCACACCAGGCTCTGTATGTGCAATGTCTATAGACAGTGAGCTGCCTCCACCCACACCAGGCTCTTTATGTACAATGTCTATGGACAGTGAGTTGCCTCCTCCCACACAAAGCTCTGTACACAATGTTTATAGAGAGCTGCTCCCGCCCACACCAGGTTCTGTATATACAATGTCTATAGACAGTGAGCTGCTAATCACAGCAAGGCACATGCCGGACTAGATTACCTAGTCCGGCAATGATAATCTCCTGAAGCTAAAGCAGACATTGCAGGTGCACAACAACACAATTTATGATAACAGAGGCATTGCTGAACTCTTCATGTTAACCCCTAAAACATGCTGTCTTCAGATTACATAGCAAGAAACTACTGACCGATTCCCTTTATGCAAACAAATATATTGGTTTTCCATACCTTGATCTCCAATGAAGGTATTAAAGGATTGTTCCAAAAATAAAAAGTTATTTACTTATCCTTAGAATCAGGGGTATAATCTGCTAATTCATTGGGGTCCGATCACTGGGCCCCCTAAGTTACCGAGAATGGGGCTTTATAGCATCATCCTTAATGTACCTTTGCTCTATTCATTGTCTATGGGACTGCCGGAGAAAGTGAAGCGCTCTGCATAGTTTTCACTGGAAGTCCTATTGTCAATTAAAGGTTGAGCATTCCCATTTAGGCTACATTTAGAGCCAGTTATCCACAGCTATTGGCAGAGTAACTTTATTTTTGGTAATCCTTTAAATCTTATTATCTCTAGTTAAAAGACTAGAAGATGGTGAACATTATGTTTTTATATAAGAAACAGCGCCCCCATTGTTCACAGGTTGTCTGTGGTACTGCAGTTCAGCCCTATTTACTTGAGTGGAGAAAATGACGGTGTTCTTCTAATGCCGCACAATGTGATGAGCCGGTGTCTGGAGATTGCTGCCGGCTCCTCACTTTTGCCCTATCACACTGCGCCAAATCTCCAGACATTGCAGTGCAGGGATGAACCGGCGTTGAATAATGAGCCTTCTGCACGGCAGCCTTGAAATGAAACATCAAAAATGTTCCATCACCTTGAAACCCATTTGAATGCTCCTTTGTCAGTCAATCGCTCCAGATTATACGTCTGAAATGCTTTCCAGAGTTATGTGTCCGCACTTGAAAGCATTGTTGTGCTCAGACGTGATGAGCGCAGAATGCAGAATGTCCCGGCTGTAATAACCCTGGAAGATCCAGAGTCTGTTAGACGCAGCCGCAGCTCTCTAAAGTGCCTGTTCCTCATCTGTCATTTATAAACTGGAGCGGACAGTCGTGGAGACCAGCCCGGGTGGGTTTATCCATAGATATAATGGACTAAAAGTGACCGAGGACTGAATCGGTGCCGGATCAGGGTGTAAAGACAACTCTATTCCTGGGGTGAGATGTGTCAGCATAGAGACCCTTAACCTGTCATCATAGACAGATCTGCAAAAGAGGACAGTGGGGTGGACCCTGAGGAATATAGGAGGAATATAAAAAAAGAGCTCCGCTTCCTGTCAATCGGAACCAATCCTGCTGCTTTTCTGTCCTCCCATACATTTTCCATGACCCAATTACTATTTAGCATTGAGCACAGAAAACTGACCTTGACTGGCCCCCATCCTCCCCCAGGAGACCAATAATAGTGTGTGGATTCATACTGTATATAAGAGGCTATGTGGGGGCTCATACTGTATATAGAAGGTTATGTGAGGGCTCATATAGTATATAGGAGGCTATGTGGGGGCTCATACTGTATATAGGAGGCTATTTGAGGGCTCATACTGTAAATAAGAGGCTACGTAGGGGCTTATACTTTGTGTAAGGGGCTATATGGGGGCTCATACTGTATATAGGAGGCTATGTGAGGGCTCATACTGTAAATAAGAGGCTATGTAGGGGCTCATACTGTATATAGAAGGCTATGTGAGGGCTCATACTGTAAATAAGAGGCTACGTAGGGGCTTATACTTTGTGTAAGGGGCTATATGGGGGCTCATACTGTATATAGGAGGCTATGTGAGGGCTCATACTGTAAATAAGAGGCTATGTAGGGGCTCATACTGTATATAGAAGGCTATGTGAGGGCTCATACTGTACATAGGTGGTTAGGTGGGGGCTCATACTGTATATAGGAGGTTATGTGAGGGCTCATACTGTATATATTAGGTTATGTGGGGGCTCATATTGTATATAGGAGGTTATGTGGGGGCTCATACTGTATATAGGAGGCTATGTGGGGGCTCATACTGTAAATAAGAGGTTATGTGGGGGCTCATACTGTAGAAAGGAGGCCATGTGGGGGCTCATACTGTATATAGGAGGTTATGTGGGGGCTCATACTGTAAATAGGCTATTTGGGGGCTCATTCTGTAAAAAGGAGGCTATGTGGGGCTCATACTGTAAATAGGAGGTTATGTGGGGGTTCATACTGTGCATAAAAGGTTATGTAGGGGCTTATACTTTGTGTAAGGGGCTATATGGGGGTTCATACTGTATATAGGAGGTTATGTATGGACTCAGATTGTATTTAGGATATGTGGGTGCTCATACTGTATGTAGGAGGCTGTGTCGGGCTCATACTGTAACTACTGGGCTGTGTGGGGGCTCATACTGTGTATAGAGGGGCTATCTAGGGGCTCATACTGTATATAGGGTTGCTGTGTGTTATCTTATACTGTATATAGGGGGCTCTGTGGGGGCCCATACTTTATATAAGGTGGCTGTGTGTTCTCTCATATTGTCTACGTGGGGAGGGACTGTGCATGGTCTGATATTGTGTTGGGGGTTGTGTGTGGGCTGATACTGTATACAGAGGCTCATTCTGTATATAGGGGATTGTGTCTGGGATTATACTGTATATAGGAGCATGTGTGGGCTGATAGCATATAGACAGGGCTGTGTGAGGGCTCATACTGTTTATAGGAAGCTATGTGGGGCTCATACAATATATAGGGGGATGTGTGGGGCTCATAGTGTATATAGGCCACATTGTGTGGGCTGATACTGTATATAGGGGGGTGTCAGCATACTAAATTCTGCTTAATAGTAAGTAATACAATTAATATTAATACCCCTGCAGTGTTCTACCCCAAGTATTGGAGAAAAGTTTTTTGTGGAGATAAACTTCTGATAGAGTCAACAATGACCTGTGATGGCTGCCTCCACCAGGTGGCTCTCTTCCACTTATAGGAGATCTAATTTGCATTTATTTCTCCCAGGGAGCATTGCCTGTCCTCTAAGTCTCCCTAAGTCAGCTAAAGGTCTGTGAAAAGAAAGACAGTACACCCCCCGAGAACAACCTGTAATGGCCGTCATTAGTTGTTGCTCACCGGCACGAGGGTCAGCAGAAGCGGAGTGAGGTCCCCCCGGGGGCTGGATAACGGCCGCCATTATTAGTAATAGTAATTACATTTTTCCTTGTTATTAGTTTGGCCCGGTGGTGAGCTGAGTGTGCAGGTATTAATGTGTCTTTAGGACACGAGTCCTTGGTACTTTGTTTTTCGGAGGCTCTGGAGGGACGCGAGCTGTCACCGCACTTTCAATAAGGCGGGCGGTGATTGACAGCGCGGCTTCCCAGCAGTCCGGCAGACGGCTCAGGTCTTTCAATTACATAAGCTGTCGAGGCCAAGAGATTTTTTTCCCTTATTTTTCAGCCTGGGAAGTGTGAGACATGTTGAAGGCCCCTGTAGTTTTAAGATTTGCGCGGTTCCCGGCCAGAACAATCCCGCTCAGTCCAGAACTCTCATTTATTGATTTTGTCCTTTTTTTCCATTTTCTTTTTTAATATTATACACTTTAAAGAAACTTTGATTAATAGATGTAAAAGTCATGAAAAATCAAGGTCACGTCCTTGCTCTAAACACATCTGGTTCTGCATTAATAATACTGCCATGCGGTGCTCAAATAAGTGTCATACAGTGCAATCAGGGACATAACGACATCAGGTATAGGGTCTTCAACTGAACCGGGCCCTGGAGCCTAGGGGGCCCCAAAAGACCCTTTGCCCTATAGAAAAAGACCACTGCTATTAAAGATTTGCAATAATTAGGGGCTCTGTTGGAGCTTTCACATTGGGGCCCACGGCCATTTGAGTAACACCACTGGTCGCAGTAACAAAAAAAGAAGTGTCCGCAGATAATTGACCCTGAGTCCAGTAATCAGACCGGAACAATCAAATAATAGTGTCATACAATGCCCTTATACCCCCATACAACTCCTACATAAAACTGGGTTTGTGTCCAATCATTCTTTGTTATATCTAAAGGCCCCGTTACATGTAGCAATATCGTTAACGATATCACTGCAACATCACAGGTTTTGTGACGTAGTGGTGACCTCGCCAGTGATCTCGCTGTGTGTGACACACACCAGCGATCAGCCCCCCGCTGGGAGATCGATGATCGGTAACTAATGGCCTGGACCATTTTTCGATCGTCGATCTCCCGCTGGCCAGGCTGCATCGCTGTGTGTGACAGGGGCAACGACCAGCAATCCCCAGTCTGTGCCCGAGACCCTGAAGGATCCCAGTGACCATCGGGTGTCGGCGAATCGCTGGGTGATCGCTGGTAAGTCTGCCTGTATGGCATCTCACCAGCTACCACAACCAGCGAACAGGTCAGATCGTTGATGGAATCACAGGCCTTAAGACACAAAATGTTGTTCAATGTCAAATAATCAATAATAGTGCCATATAGAAAAAAACTGAATAAAAGAAAGGTAGTACTAAATGGGGGGGGGGGGTGACATGTGAATTGATGGGGGTGACATGTGAATTGATGGGGGGTGACAGGTGAATTGATGGGGGTGACATGTGAATTGATAGCGGGGATGACAGGTGAATTGATGGGGGTGACAGGTGAATTGATGGCGGGGATGACAGGTGAATTGATGGGGGTGACAGGTGAATTAATGGCGGGGATGACAGGTGAATTGATGGGGGTGACATGTGAATTGATGGGGGCAGTATCATGTGAATTGATGGGGGGGTGACATGTGAGTTGATGGGGGCGGTATTATGTGAACTGATGGGGGTGTCATGTGAATTGATGGGGGGTTTCACGTGAATTGATTGGGGGTGACATGTGAATTGATTGTGGGGGGATGACATGTCAATTGTTGGGGGGATGACAAGTGAATTGAGGGGGGGTGACAGATGAATTGATGGGGGGTGTCATGTGAATTGATGGCGGGATGATAAATGAAATGATAGCGGGGGATGGCATGTGAATTGATGGGGGATGACAGATGAATTGATGGGGGGGTGACATGTGAATTGATGGGGGGTGACATGTGAATTGATGGGGGGTGACATGTGAATTGATGGGGGGCGACAGGTGAATAGATGGGAGGTGACATGTGAATTGATGGGGGTGACATGTGAATTGATGGGGGGTGAAGAATGAATTGATGGGGGTGACATGTGAATTGATGGGGGGCGACAGGTGAATAGATGGGGGTGACATGTGAATTGATGGGCGGTGGCAGGTGAATTGATGGGAGGTGACATGTGAATTGATGGGGGTGACATGTGAATTGATGGGGGGTGACATGTGAATTGATGGCGCTTGTGGGGGGGTGACAGGTGAATGATGGGAGGTGACAGGTGAATAGATGGGGGTGACATGTGAATTGATGGGGGTGACATGTGAATTGATGGGGGTGACAGGTGAATTGATGGGGGGTGACATGTGAATTGATGGGGGGTGACAGGTGAATTGATGGGAGGTGACATGTGAATTGATGGGAGGTGACATGTGAATTGATGGGGGTGACATGTGAATTGATGGGGGTGACATGTGAATTGATGGGGGTGACAGGTGAATTGATGGGGGGTGACATGTGAATTGATGGGGGTGAAGAATGAATTGATGGGGGTGACATGTGAATTGATGAGGGATGACATGTGAATTGATGGGGGTGAAGAATGAATTGATGGGGGTGACATGTGAATTGATGAGGGATGACATGTGAATTGATGGGGGTGAAGAATGAATTGATGGGGGTGACATGTGAATTGATGGGGGGTGAAGAGTGAATTGATGGGGGGTGACATGTGAATTGATGGGGGGTGACATGTGAATTGATGGCGCTTGTGACATGTGAATTGATGGGGGTGACAGGTGAATTGATGGGCGGTGACATGTGAATTGATGGGGGTGACATGTGAATTGATGGCGGTTGTGACGTGAATTGATGGCGGTTGTGACATGTGAATTTATAGGGGGGTAATATGTTAATTGATGGGGGTGACATGTGAATTGATGGGGGATGCCATGTGAATTTATAGGGGGTGACAGGTGAATTGATGGGGGGTGACATGTGAATCTAGTGTGACCCTCTCTCGGTGAACCCTCTGCACAGCGGTCCCCGGTGCTATAGATGCGGCAGCTGTTTTTTCGGGGCGGGGGGTGAATTTCTTTGGATACATGTAATAATCCCGGCACTTTATGTCCTGCAGATTTCTTGGCAGCGGCGGACGTTCTGCAGGTGCACTTGCTACGTATTCCGTACTTGGACGCCCTCATATTACCGCCACCCGCTGCTACTGTGTAACATTCAGAACTATTTGGTGGTTTTTTATGGTCTTGCAGAACACAAGGGAACGGTATTCACTTAGTGCTTTAACATGGGAGCATTTAACCCCTCGATGGCACCGTGTCAACTACAGAACGCCTGGCACAGAACCACCGAGTGCTGTTTAATGAAAATTTCATTAAAATAATATGTCAGCTCCGCACACGGAGGGGGCCGCTCTCTGTTATGTGAATCGCTTATGTGCCGAGGTGAAAATGTAAAGAGATCGGCAAATTTCCCTTTGTTTTTAAAGCCCATTGTATTAGAATTGAGGAATCACATATAACAAAGGGGGGTGCATTACATTCTCTGCAGCGCCTCTAGTGGACAAATGAAGAATTACACCACTTTCATTCAAGATTTAGGGCCCCTATAGAGACCTTCACCCTGTTTGTGATGATTCTGAATTTCAGAACCATCTTATTTTTCTCCTTTATTTGCTAAACCAGAAAACCCCTTCATAAAAATAACAAGGTTACAGTCTCATTTTTTGTCAGTCAGCAGCATTTATTGTGCATGATCCTGACACTATCAGCCTTGTGGAAATCTTACATGGAGGTAATGTCGTACTGATCTGCTATATCTTTGTCTGGTGACTGATTGAAGTCACAACCTCTACCAAGTACGCGGAGCTTTTATCCTATCTGCACAATGGGCAGAGGGGAGAGGTTCCTGCTGCAGCCAGATGTTACCCAGTGGACAGTGAGGAAGATGACTGCTCCCTAGAGACTCGCTGAGATAATTTCATTATATATTTTTCAGTTTTAATGGCAATATGAGACAAAATGGAATAAAAGGAAATGGAGATAACGTCTGGTTATTTAATGAATGAATGAATTAATTAATTAATTAATTAATTGATGTATTTATTTTCTAGGTTCAGTGTAGGTCTTCATCTATATATGCTCCAGGTATGTTTAGGAACAACCAAAGTAAAAGTTTGCCAGACAGCTAGTTAAACTAGTAAAATATTCATTAAAGCATCCTCTGTCCAAGTTGTGAATTTCTACTTCTTTGGAGCCTATCAAAGACTCACTCAGACACAGATATAACTAAAAATGTTCATTTTATTTAATTTACAGTTTTTTTTTACAAATGTATTCATTTTTTAATTTGGAATTATATTTTTTTTTTAGTATTATTTTTGTCTAACTTCAAGTTTGAACAATATATAGGAAAACTGACCAGCGACACCAGCAATGTGAACAGGTGCCAGCTGAAAAAAACACATCCATAGGGAATCATATAGCTGCACTCTGAGACACAAGGAAAAGGGAAGCTTTAATTGCACATAGAGGTATTTTAGGTTAGGTTCCTGATACAGGAGAACATCTTGTCATTGGTTATCAAGCTCATATGCATTGGCCAATACATCAGCTAAGTTTCTCAATTTTTAGATATTCCAAAGCAGTTTTGTGATGTCTCAGTTCCTCTGTTACATTCTACATTAGTTTCTTGTATTTGCCGTATCTAATATTTTCACTGCAGTTTTGCTAGACCATGTTTCCCTTTGTCTTACATCCCAGAGTGCATCTGTATGCTTCCTTGTTAGTGTCAACTTTGGTCTTCCAGTTGTCATGCCTTGGTCTTGGGACTTGATCCAGTTGTCTCTTGCTGCATTGGTTGTTTCCTTCCTTACTGAGCCACAGCCTGGTCGTCCTCTATCCACCTGCCTATGGTTCCTTTATATTTGCTTTTCTTCTCTTGCTCTGCTGCTATTCAGGTGTTCTCGCTTTCCCATTTTTTTCTGTCCTATCACATCCTGGATTGGGTTATTTATACTCTCGTTTCTTCAGCCTTCCTTGCTGGCTATATTTCTCGGTGGATTTCTTCTAAGGAGTTCCAGTGCTGCTGCTAAGGGATTTTGCCTGTTAGGCAGAAACCAGTGCTGGATTTGTTCTGTTAAATTCTCCTTTGCCTTCCTTACATATCTTCTATTTTCTGTTAGATATGTAGGAGTTAACCCATTTTTGCATTTAATATTATTATTTTTTCCCTTGTGTACATGCTTTGTTTCCTCTCCTTGGGTCACAGTCTATCCTTACCCTGCTTAGTTGTGTTTTGTGACCACACCTCTGGTTCTTCAGGAGGAGGCAGAAACAGCTTGATGGTCTTTTAGGGAGCCAGGTCTGAGCCGTGGTTTCTAGTTGTGTGGGGACACTCTAGTCTGTACAGGAACCAGTTGGGTGTGGGTGTGGCTGCAGTGGTTTATGCTTTTTCTTGTTGATACATGCGTAACACTGATCTTCACTTCTGTTTCCAGCATCCTTTGTAACTCATGTTTACTAGACCCCTCAACGTCATTATATTGGGAGATCCTTTCACACTAGAACTCACTTATGCTAAAATGACCTAATAAGTACAGAGGTACCAAGGATGCTGGGCCAAGGATGAGAAGTGCAAAAGTGAATATCACCTGCCAAACAGGATCAGATTGGATGGCGGACGTGAGCAACATGTATCACATTGCCCTTCTCTAGTGTTTTCAAGAAAATACACATATAAAGGGAATCTGTCAGTGACACTAGTCACTAAAGTTACACTAGCACTATACGGACAAGCCATGAGGCAGGGTAGTCAAGTGTTCATGGGTCAGATATCAGGATAGCATGTCAAGATTAAGGGATAGACAGAAAGAGGCAATGTCAGGTCACAATCTGGAGTCGGAATACCTGGAGATCAGCAGATCAAAGCAAAGGGACAAAGCAAAAAGAAGGTCAAATAAGGTCAGAGGTCTGGTAACCATGACCAGTACACCAAGCATAGTTAACAGACCAACAAGCACCACAGAGCTGAATGCTAAGCCTGGCAATGTTCAGGGATACATTGTTCAGCTAAATAACTGGGCAATCACAGGGAAGAGGGAACACCTCCCAGTATACGATTGAACGACGGAGCTGTCATTCAAAACACAGACAGCTCAGCATTCCCCAACACTAGATTGGATGACTGAGCATGCCCTGATCATTGAGTGGAGGAATCACGACAGTCAGCACCAATTCTTTCTCCAAACTATTTATAATCGCATGTAGAACTTTCAAAGAAAAGTCCTTCAATACATTAACATAGCCAGCTTGATCCTGTATTACTGAGAAATCAGTGGTTTATTTAATATGCAAATTAGGCTAAGGAGCTATGGTAGATTTGAAGCCTCTGTCACTCCAGCTCTATTACCTGGTCCACATTGCAGTCATCAGGGTCTCTGGTCCTTGAGAGACTTGTGACAGTTTTGGGATGTGAGTCTCACGTTTTCATATGAGACTGTCTAATTAAAACATGGTTGCTGGAAGTTTCCAGGACAGGTGATGCTGGTTTGGGACCACTCCCCTCCACTTTATATAGTCACATGTTCCATCACCTGAGGCTGGTTATAAAGAATTTATTCTGAACTGATCATCGTTGAAGGAGAAAGTCTGTAGCTGCTGCTGGAGTCCTGTTGCCTGCAGTCCTGGGGTCTGGCTGCAGCTTTGAAGTAGTAGTATATCCTTTTACTTATGCTCCCCGTTTGTCTAACTACCCCTTTGTTGTTTTATAGTAGTGATGACATCTAGTGCACTCACTAGCCACGGTGAGTGGAGGGACAAAGCAGGAAATAGGCACGTGATGGCTGCGGGTGGAAGGACCCACTTAGGATGTTAGGGAGCACATGGTGCAGACACAGGCTAGTCAGGTGGTGATCCCTTCCTCCTCTCCCTATGGTTATGGCCTTCCTACCCATTTCCATCCCCCATTGCAACTTCTGTATTGCGCCATGTGTCGGAGACCCGCTTGTCCGTGTGTGAGTCCCCTCATCCTCCATCTTGACTGGAAGCTCCTCTGCCTAAAGTCACACAGTATAGAGGCTGTCAGTCAAGCAGGAAGAGGCAGTGCTGAGTGGTGGAGTAGATCTAGAGTGACTGGGCTTCAGATCTGATAGCTCTTCAGATTCATTTGCATATCACTTGAAACGCTGATTTCTCAGTAATGGATAAATGGATCGGCCATGTGTAATAATTATAATGGATAACTCAGGAGTCTTTTTGCATGGAGCAAAGACATAACACAACACAGTTTGTAGGGGAAAAAGTCTATATTATAACCCATGGTAATAAACAACAAAGTGCGGAGGAAAACTCCAAGTCCATAAACACGCAGTGTAGACAGGAAAGGGCAATCAGCTGAGCAATCTATAAAGCTCAGTTTACACTTGGAAATGCTGTAAAAGGAAAGTCTATGGCAAGTTCAAACAAGGAGATGTTTTAAGCAAGTCTATATAACACATTAAATCATCCAGAGAGGCCTGCAAAAGAAGTCTTAGAAAGTCCAGAACCAGATGCAGACCAAATTACCAGAGTCCAGAATTCCAGAACAGACTCGTGCTCTGCATCTATTTGAACGTAGGAAGCGACAGAGCAGAAACCAGCTTACATGTCAGCAAATTCAGGTGAGGCAAGAGCCGCAGCAAGGGAGTAGCCCAACAGCCAGAGCAGAAGGAACGATGGCAACAGGTGGAGGTAGCAGAACCTCTGCAGAGCAGCAACAGGAGATTCACACAGGATTTTCAGGAGTAGACAGAGAACTTGAGAAGACAGTAGGAGCAGGAAACAGGCAGAATACTCCAGAACTGCCTGGAGGCTGGGATGGGGTTTATAAAGGCAAAAAGACAAATGGCAAATGAAGCAAAGATGCCATCTTTGAAGAGGGGAAGAATACCCAAAAGGTAATCTAAATATTCAGAGTCCAGACACCATGTGAAGGTATCGCATTGCTGGATTTGTTTTTGAAAGAGCTACATGCACATATAACTACCGTATTTTTCGCTTTTTAAGACGCACTTTTGTTCCCCCAAATTTTGGGGGAAAGTGGGGGGTGCGTCTTAAAAAGCGAACATACGGTGCAGGGGAGAGTGGGGGCAGCTCTAGAGTGTGTCCGGGGGCTGGGGCGGGCAGGCTGCGGGCTGTAGGAGGCAGCGGGAGGTCACGTGACCCCCGCTCATTAACTCATTTAATATTCACTGCACTGCCGCTGTCCATCACCTCGGTGCTGAAGCTAGCACCGAGGTATGGACAGGGGTGCAGGGCATATTAAATGTTCCTGCAGTCCCCCCCATCCTGGTACATGGCCCCCCTTGCTGCTGTGCAAAAAATAACAAACATTTTATACTTACCTCTCCGGCGCTTGCCTCAGTCTTCAGTGCCTCTCTCCCTGACTGCCGCAATCTCCCTCCGAGGTCCCGGAGAAGCCGGTCATGTGATCGGGTGCACACTGATGACTGCAGTGCGGTGATGTCATCAGTGTGCACCCGATCACATGACCGGCTTCTCCGGGACCTCGGAGGGAGATTGCGGCAGTCAGGGAGAGAGGCACTGAAGACTGAGGCAAGCGCCGGAGAGGTAAGTATAAAATGTTTGTTATTTTCTGCCCAGCAGCAAGGGGGACAAGTGTGCCAGCCCTGGGGGACAAGTGTGCCAGCCCAGGGGGACAAGTGTGCCAGCCCAGGGGGACAAGTGTGCCAGCCCTGGGGGACAAGTGTGCCAGCCCAGGGGGACAAGTGTGCCAGCCCAGGGGGACAAGTGTGCCAGCCCAGGGGGACAAGTGTGCCAGCCCTGGGGGACAAGTGTGCCAGCCCAGGGGGACAAGTGTGCCAGCCCAGGGGGACAAGTGTGCCAGCCCAGGGGGACATGTGTGCCTGCCCAGGGGGACAAGTGTGCCTGCCCAGGGGGACAAGTGTGCCAGCCCAGGGGGACAAGTGTGCCAGCCCAGGGGGACAAGTGTGCCAGCCCAGGGGGACAAGTGTGCCAGCCCAGGGGGACAAGTGTGCCAGCCCAGGGGGACAAGTGTGCCAGCCCTGGGGGACAAGTGTGCCAGCCCAGGGGGACAAGTGTGCCAGCCCAGGGGGACAAGTGTGCCAGCCCAGGGGGACATGTGTGCCTGCCCAGGGGGACAAGTGTGCCTGCCCAGGGGGACAAGTGTGCCAGCCCAGGGGGACAAGTGTGCCAGCCCAGGGGGACAAGTGTGCCAGCCCAGGGGGACAAGTGTGCCAGCCCTGGGGGACAAGTGTGCCAGCTCTGGGGGACAAGTGTGCCAGCCCAGGGGGACATGTGTGCCAGCCCTGGGGGACAAGTGTGCCAGCCCTGGGGGACAAGTGTGCCTGCCCTGGGGGACAAGTGTGCCAGCCCAGGGGGATGTGTGCCAGCCCAGGGGGATGTGTGCCAGCCCTGGGGGGCATGTGCCAGCCCTGGGGCGGAGGTGCCAGCCCTGGGGGACGTGTGCCTGCCCAGGGGGACGTGTGCCTGCCCAGGGGGACGTGTGCCTGCCCAGGGGGATGTGTGCCTGCCCTGGGGCGGAGGTGCCAGCCCTGGGGGGCATGTGCCAGCTCTGGGGGGAGGTGCCAGCCCTGGGGGGCATGTGCCAACTCTGGGGTGGAGGTGCCAGCCCTTGGGGCATGTGCCAGCCCTGAGGTGGCATGTGCCAGCCCTGGGGTGGCATGTGCCAGCCCTGGGGGGCATGTGCCAGCCCAGGGGGAAGCGTGCCTGCCCAGGGGACATGTGCCTGCCCAGGGGGACATGTGCCAGCTCTGGGGCAGAGGTGCCAGCTCTGGGGCGGAGGTGCCAGCCCTGGGGGACATGTGCCAGCTCTGGGGGGCATGTGCCAGCTTTGGGGTGGAGGTGCCAGCCCTGGGGGGCATGTGCCTGCCCAGGGGGAAGTGTGCCAGCCCTGGGGGATGTTTGAGAGCCCTGGGGGGAATGTGCCAGCCCTTGGGGGCATGTGCCATCCCTAGTGGATGTGTGAGAGCCCCGGGGGACGTATGTGAGCCCTGGGGGATGTGTGCCAGCCATAACCAGAATAAGGGGGCCATATCTAGTATGGGGGAGCTATATCCCAGGATGAGGACCATGTACCAGGAAGAGGGGGCTATAAGAGACATATACCCCATATGATTTGTAAGACGGACACTGACATTATAAGACGGACCCCATTTAACATTAAAAATAATTTTTTTCTCTTTTGCTTCACCAAATTTGGGGGTGCGTCTTATAATCAGGTGCGTCTTATAAAGCGAAAAATACGGTAGTTTGGGAGGTGGAATTCAGCTGACAGATCCCCTTTTAATAAGTCAGCATCAGTAAATTATCTTTAGAGGTGAACATTAAAAATATACATAAATTACATATCCGAGGGTTTAGTGTCAATGTTAAGGTTTAGGTATGTCACCAATGCCTAAAAAAAGATCCCATGCTCCTTCTAGTCCAGGGCAATAGCTGATGCTTAAAACCTTTAATAACATAATGTCGGATGTTCATGGCCAATAAAAGAGGTGACGGAGCTACGATCGGTAATATATTCATACCTGACACTGTAAAAGGCAAGTGCCTATAAAGGCATAGATAAAATACAGACTCGCAGATTAGCGCAATGTTATAGACGTGCTATATATTTTAAAAATCATCTCTAAAAAAAGGTCTGCTAAAAACCAGACCTGGGAAACCTCCCCGCGCGCTGGATCCGGGCCAGAGAGATAGCGCTCTAGAAGACACAAATGTCACTTAAGACGTCTATTCCGGAATGGAGCTGATAGACAGTCTTCTGCGATGTGTGATCCTAATTTACATAGACATTAGAAGCAAACACTTTACCTTAATTTGATGTTATGTTTGTGTAAGTTACAATTCTGTGAAGCTGTTAAAACCCTCTTTCCACAGTGCTAGGGGCGGCCTGTCACATTTACATACACTTGTCTTTAGCTGCCGCCTCCGTTTAATTTCAGAAGTGTGACCTTCCAAAGAAAGTAAGAAAAGAAGATTAATTTCCTTGCTGCCACAGATCAATCCCTGTAGATGTGACACGGTGGTTAGCATTACTTACCTTTAGTGCTAAATGATCAAGGCCGAGGAGTGTCCAAGCTACACTTTCTGCCCATGTTTGCTGAGGATTTCTCACATATTCCAAAAAACATGCCAAATTGCTTCATGTTGTTGGTTGATTTCTGTAATAATTCCTATATATTCATTAGTGCGTGTTGAACTGCAAATCCTAAACACAATGGACTTTCCCCATAAAACTATTCTGATTTCCTGCGATGCCAGGGCAGATGGACATCTAGTGTACGTCGCAACACAGGGGTAATGGGTATGGTATAGAAGGAAGCCCCTGATTATAGGAGGTGACCCTTCTCTCCTCTCCCTGACACTCAACTGAGGCTGAACCCTGCGTTCCCTAACATCCCTATGTGGGTCCTTCCCCTCATTGTTGTCACATGCCTAAACCCTCACTCGCCCTGAACTCATCCTGGTTAGTGCGCTGGCCAGCAAGGATCGTATAGAAGGAAGCCCCTGGTGATAGGGAGAGGGGGTCACCTGCTGACTCTCAACTGAGGCTGAATCCTGCGCTCCCTAAGGTCCATTTACGGATCCTCCCTCCCGTTGCCATCACATGCCTAAACCCTCAATCGAACTACATGCACCCTGGTTGATGCAGGGCCAGCGAGAATACTAGACTCACCTCTACAGTAATACAACACTGGGAGAGGTACACAGAGGGGAAAATAGACGCAAAAGAATATAACCAAAAAACTGCCAACATCTGCAATAGTCACCACTCCAACTTTATCCAAAGACAAGCTCCTTCCACAGTGGTCAGAATATAATGAGATTCTATCACCAATGTCAGCTGACCAAACATGTTACTCTTTATAGGTAAGGGGAGTGGTCACAAAAATGTACACCTGAGATTAGACTGCAAAGAGCAACCAACCAGGAAAGGGTCCTTAATCCCTGCAGCACCAAAAGCATTTAAATACAATGAAAAACAAGTATAGACCTGATACATCAGACAAAGCAATTTTAGGTCCCAAACTCGTCATAGGGTTCCCTAGGGCGGAATAGCCCCGTGAAATACCCATTATGCTCCTAAATCTTGCATTATTATTTCTTCCATCCATCCATCGTATGGATATGATTGCTAAAAAAGCTGCTGATTGGCTAATTACCCTGGGTCATTTTCCCAGCACCCCTTTAAACAGCTGATTTTGCTTTGTAAGCCCTTGAACAGCCAGGCTGCAGCAGAGATAATGTAATGCCACATGATAGCTATAATAATACAAGGATGGTTTGAGTCCTTGAGAATACAGATACATATATAAATATATTCTGTGCACCACTCCAACAAATCATTCTTACCTAGTACAACCCTGCAGACCGTTGTAAAACTGCAATTAGTTCCATGACGTCCAAGGCACCGAAAAATCATCCTTCACAGAAAAACTTCGTTGAACCCTGTCTGTATACACATTAAAGAATTGTAGAAACATTTTCAACATTTTGGCCACACATGCTCTTATCAGGCTATTAAGTACACTTTTTAATGGCTTGATGAAGGCCCTGTGTGGCTGAAACGTTGCACTTGTTTGTGCAATTAGCTACAGCACTTGGAAACCACGACCCAGACCAGGCTGCCTGAAAGGTCGTCAAGTTGTTCCTCATATCTCCTTAGGAACCAGAGGAAAGATTGCTGTGTGTACACTATAACTCAGGATAAGGAAAGAGTGCAGAAATAGATAAGGCCCCAATGAGAGGAAATTTACGTATAAAAATGGAAAAAGGTTAAGTAGTAACTGCAGGATAAGGCTAGCCTCTTACAGTTCAACAATAAACAGGAGAAAGGAGTAGGTAAGAGAATGAGACAGCAAACATCAAATAACAAACCGGTCTTTGTCTAACTGGAAGGCAAAAATCCTTTGCATTCAGGCTGTGACTCTTTAACAGGATCCTCATAAGAATATAGCCAGCAGGGAAGGCCAGCATAAGAGGGATAGAAATAGCCACACCCGAAGTGTGATAGGATAGAGTAAACAAGCAAATGAAAAGACCTGTTGACTCAAAACCGAAAGGAAAGAAGCATAGGTAACAGACAATCAGGAATTGACCATGCTGTGGCTCAGCAGAGAAGGAAACCAACCACTCAGCCCAAGATCACTGGATCGAATCCTGAGGCATGACAAGTGGCAGACTAATCAGTGTTTTTGTGATGCAGTTCTACCAGTTCTCTGAATGCTGAACCCTGTATAACCCCGCCCACACTACTGATAGGCAGCTTTCTATGTGCACTGTTCATAGGCAGAAAGCTGCTAATTAGTGGTGGGGGAGGAATACAGAATAGGATGACCACCTGGCAGCAGGTTTCTTGTACTAAAATGATAATTCCCTGCTTATAAAACTATGATTTTATCAAACCACAACAAGCAATCCAGTGACACATCACTGAAATCAGGGTTTCTGCGTCTACAGTATGCAGCTTTCAGATTAGGTAGAGACAGATTCCCTTTGAAAAGCACCCGCGTTAATAATTAGCTTATTGACCCTTGTCCTTCTCCTGGTGTATCAGGGATCTCAAGGGCATAGATGCATCTACCTACAGTGGCCGCTATAGGTGAAATGTGGTATTACATGGTGACTATTTAGATGACTAACAAGACTAAGATGAGTTCTCCAAATTGGAGCCTCAATCACAGGACGGTTATTCATTCCAGCTTATAGAGGGAGGACTTGATTTTTAGATGTCGTATGACCCATAAAGACAAATGTAACTTGGACTGAGTTAATAGAACAACCCCTTTAAGTGACAATAATAGGGCCCATTGGATTTGATGATATTATTATGACACATCGAGGACTTTGGTGACCGGTGATCTTGACTTTCTGATGAAATTTTAAAAAGAACATCCATTAGTCCCGAAAAACACCATAGTATCGGTCGGCCCGGAGCCGGGATAACGATATATGTAGACATGGCGCACATAGCTGACAGTAAGATTATATGCGTCTCATCTGTGACTCTTAATGTTACAGAGTATTGTACGGTGTCATGTTATATTACGGTAATCACAGCTAAGTAACATATTGCACATCTAGGTCACCGGTGAATAAAAGGCATGGTGCGGTTTTAATCGAGGGCATTGAAGCAGAAAACATTGTGAATAGATTACCTGGGTTATGATCTGCCCTTGAGGATGAAATGAGCAAATTGTGTGCATTACAGACTGTATTAATGAGAGGCAGCAAACACCAAGTCTGTGGCTCTATATTTACATTCTTACATAATTTTGTCTCCCTCTTGTTTGTTAGGTATAAATTACTTCCATAATGTATGAGAATGTGCAACTTACGGCCATGTAAATGTGCAGCCTATGCAGTGAATGTTGACGGTCCAACTTCCACAATGACTTCTCAGTCAACGTTGCATGCTTGGTATTGTAACCTTGCGACAACTGGAAAGCTTAAAGGGATGAGTACTGACTCGTGAAATGTTGACGTTGCATTCAAAAATTACTTCTCAGTCAACATTGCATGCTCGGCTTTGTAGTCCTACAATGACTAGAAAGCTTAAATGGATGAGTGTTGACTCGCAAAGTGTTGACATTGAATTCAACAATGACTTCTCAGTCAACGTTGCATTGCCAGCATTGTAGTCCTCTAATGGCTGGAAAGCTTAAAGGGATAAGTATTGACTTGCGAAATGTTGACGTTGCATTCAACAATGACTTCTCAGTCAATGTTGCATGGCCGGCATTGTAGTCCTTAAATGGCTGAAAGCTTAAAGGGATGAGTGTTGACTTACGAATTGTTGACGTTGCATTCAACAATGACTTCATCGGTCAACGTTGCAAGGCCAGCATTGTAGTCTTGCAACAACTGGAAAGCTTAAAGGGATGAGTATTGACTCGCAATGTTGACATTGCTTTCAACAATGACTTCACAGTCAACGTTGCATGGCTGGCATTGTAGTCCTCCAATGGCTGGAAAGCTTAAAGGGATGAGTATTGACTATCGAAATATGTTGACATTTCAACTTCCACAATGACTTCTCAGTCAACGTTGCATGCTCAGCTTTGTAGTCCTGCAAATACTGGAAAACTTAAAGGAATGAGTATTGACTCGCCAAATGTTGATGTTGCATCCCATAATGACTTCTCAGTCAACAGTGCATGCTCAGCATTGTAGTCACGAATGGCTGGAAAGGTTAAAGGGATGAGTGCATGGCTGTAGATTGAACTTAATTCCTCTGTATTCAAGCAAAAAAGAAACATCGGCACTAACCAGATCGGCACATAGCGGGATTTTTTCGTTTATTCAATCAAGGAGGGCATAAAAAAGGGTGCAGGGAGGGGGCACAGAGGTGACGACGGCACCGTTTCGGGTGATTACCCTTTCCCACGGGTCACAGCCAGATGAGCCAATCTACTCGATGAGCCGGATTCGCTCAAGTTGATGGCAAAAGTCATTTATTATCTCTCCAGACATCCAGAGCAGAATAAACTGTAGGGTTTTATGGGGAGACACAAGGGTCAGTAGATGCTCTTGTCAGGTGGTCTGGCTGTCTTTAGAAGACCACCAGTTGCCGCCTCTCATCCCACTGAACATCCATAGTCCTTCCCATTTTGCAGAACACTACTGAGACAACACAGGGTGAGGGTACCACCCTCCGGTAAGACTTTATTGGATCAACAACAGCATATAGTACATTCTCAGGAAGGACACAAGAGTCTCACCCTTCTGCTGGCTTGCAGTGATCAAAACATCAGTGGCTTCAGTGGATCCAGGACCAAGTACCCCAGCCAGCAGTACCCCACTTTTGGCAGACACCACTAAAAGGAGGTAGTGGCAAGTTTAGGAAGCTGACCGAGCACAGCGAGGTATGTGGCCAGGTGACCTGTGCCCCAACCTGGTTCTCCAAATGAATTTGTAGGCTCAGTTATGGGCAGTGGAGCAGCTCTGTAATCCACCATCTGGAACCATGGTCAAAAGACTGACGTCCTGTAGAATCACACCATCGATCAGAGCAGCCCCTATTTTCTATTCCTCAGCTCCCATTTCAGGGTATTTTGCCCCACAGGATTGGTGGAAGATGACTATTTCCTCATTGGTTGGTATTTCAATCTAACTGCATAATTGTCCTCTGAATTATGTAGTCTAGTACACCGCAGGGGGCTAATGCAATCCAAAATCAGCAGGCATTTCACAAATTATCAGACAAAAGGGGGCACCTGCCAGTCTCACATGAAACAATGGCTCATGTCCCTAGACTTACAGAATAAAGGACTAGTATGTTGGGCATATTTAAGAATATTCACCCCCATAGAAGAAAGCAAGATACTGAGGTGCCACATTATATAAAACAAAAAATGGTTTGTTCATGTCTCCCCTCCCCTGTCCTGGCACGACAGCTCCCCACTTTTCCTCCTCTGTTTTGCTTCCTCCCACCAGCTCCACTCTTCCTTTCCATCTTCACTTTTCTTTGGTCTTTAGCACCTGTGACCTCGCCTTATAAGACATCATGATGTGCGTCGCCCCTAATATTATCACATCACTTAAGCGAATGACAGAGGTGGTGAAAAATGAGGATGGAAGAGAACGGACAACTCTAGGAGAGTGAAGGGCACAGTAAGTGTGTTTATTTTTATCCTGTTCTCAGCCCTTGCAGTTTACCATTTGGCTTGATTCAAGTGGATTGAATTGCAAAAAAAATGTGTCCCGGCCAAACCGATATTTTTTGTAAAATTTGAAGCAAATTTACCCTAAATCGTTTCATTCATCTCTAATAGATGTGACTGAACAAATGTTGACTCTGTATCATTCCCAGCTGCTTACAGTACAAATTGAAAAAAAAGGCAGAAAAAAATAACACTGAAGATGCCCAAAGAGCCCCAATCTGCATTCTGCTCTCACATTGTATAATTAAGTGGTAGTACGCATGCGCAACAAATAGTTTGTCCATCTATGGAACTGAGATCCTAGTTATTAAATGTTACTTTACATAGGAGGATAGATAAATAATTGATGTTGGGTAAAAGAACACCATTGAACGAAGAAGTAGTGTGCATGCGCAACAAATAGTTTATTCACTTTATGGAAATGAGATCTTGGCTTTAACTTCCTCTACTAGCTATTAAATGTTACTTTATATAGGATAAGTGATCAATGTATGGAGGACCAATGCCTGTCAGTTCAGTTACTAATGAGACCACCATGTGAATAGAGAAGTAATGCGCATGCCAACTAATAGCTTGTTCACCCTATGAACTAAGACCTTGGCTTTAACTCTTCCATTGGTTATTAAATATTACTTTAAATAAGGACAATAGGTGATAAATATATCAGGGGACAACCGGCTAGAAGTTCAATTCATACTGTCACCATCATGTGAAGAATAAGTAATGCGCCATTTGCAACTAAGAGTTTGTTCACTCTATGGAACTGAAATCTTGGCTTTAATTCCTCTACTGGTTATTAAATCTTACTTTATATAGATAACAGTGATCAGTGCATGTGGGTCCAATTGCTGTCAGTTCATTCTTACTGAAACCACCATGTGAATAGAGAAGTAATGCACATGCGCAACGAATAGTTTGTTGACTCTATTAAACTGAAATGTTGGCTTTAATTCCTCATATTGGTTATTAAATCGTTACTCTACAAAGGAGGATAGTTGTAAATATATCGGAGGACACCAGCTGTAAGTTCAGTTCATACTGACAAAACCATGTGAATGAAGAAGTAATGCGCATGCGCAACACTTCTCAATTAACTCCCAAAGGAAAAAGTACCATTCAGTATTTAAACATTTTAAACACTTTGAATTATAGGACAAACATTCTAAATTAATTACTATTACATTTGTCATTTCTAATGATCTTCAACCTGTAGCAATCCAGCTGTTGGAAAACTATAACTCCCAGCATGACCTCTCCAGTACCCTATGACTATTTTCTCATTATCACTGCTATCAGGACATGTTGGGAGTTGTAGCTCTGCAATAGATACAGAGCCAGATGATGCAAAACTGCAACACTGATGTAAGCGAGAAACCTTCCACCCTCCTCCAGACCTATTTTCCACCCTCTTAAGTGTGCAATTGGGCAAAATACTGCCAGAAAAGGTGAATTTAAAGGGCTTGCGATGTTATCATTCCACTCATGGAAAAGGTCAGATAACTTGTGATGATTCTGATGAAAAACCACAGTCAGGGAAATGTGCCAAGTGCAGAAAAAAAACAAATTATTTATACATTTTGCAGGGGAAAGAGAAACATCTCGCTCGGGAAGTTGCAGAAAGATTTTCATCTCCCTTTCATTCATGTCTGGGGTTTTGATACAGAAGGTAAACATTGTGATACATGGCTCTATTTATAAAACATATTAACCCTGCGCTCTGCAGGGGCTGGAGATACGGATGTGCTTCACTACATAGGATTTCTCTTCATTCCCAGACATACAAGTACATCATCCAAACCTCGAATAATATTTTCAATAATGTGACATAAAATTCAGGGTTTAGCGGACAAGGGTTTGCCAGACTTTATCGTGGAGTTCTCCTATCGGGGGGTTCTTTATGTGTCTATGTTGAGGGTTTGAAGTACAAGGACAAAGTCAAAGAGGGGGGATTTAACTGGTTTTCATGTCTAAGTTCTATTTGTTATGGACAACATATGCATAGATATCTACTATATAATTGCCAAATTGTGTCTGTCACGGAAATCGAGCGCCAGCTCGCCAGCGCTCCTTGGTCGCCGGCAGCAGCGGCGACCAATGAGCGCAGCGTATGCAAAAGAGCCACGCGCATTCAAAATTTGCGCAGTGGCTCATGTACTGCCGTACAGAGGTCCGCGGTGAGCCTGCCGGGAGATGACTGGCATTAGCCGGTCATCTCCTGGCTGGCTCGCCGCGGACCTCTTTGTGGCAGTAGATGAGCCGTGGCTACCTGCTGCACAGAGGTCCGCGGCGAGCAAGCCGGGAGATGACCGGCATCAGCCAGTCATCTCCAGGCTGCTCACAGTGGTAGTACCCGAGCGGAATTCAAATCCCCCGCCAAGCCGCGCCACTTCTCTGATTGGTCACCGCCGGCAGCGGCGACCAATTAAAGAAGTGGTGTGGCTTGGCGGGGGATTTGAATCCCGCTCGGGTACTACCACTGTGAGCAGCCTGGAGATGACTGGCTGATGCCGGTCATCTCCCGGCTTGCTCGCGCGGGAAATATGAATCCCGCGCCACTGATTGGTCGCAGCTCTGAAGCCGCGCAGCAGCGACCAATTAGAGAAGTAGCGTGGCTTGGCAGGGGATTTGAATCTCGTGCCACTGTTTGGTACATATTCTAGAATACCCGATGCGTTAGAATTGGGCCACCATCTAGTTAGGAATAATCAGAAATCGGGGCAAATTTGTCACGATTCCTCTGCTCAGTGTGTCTTGCATGCTAAGAGTGACAGTTGGCTGCACAATGGAATCAGGGCCAAGTCAGCTGTCAGGTTGGTGAGTGATAGCTCGGTCGTCCGACCTGATACTTGAGCATGCTGATCTGTTTGTGTTTTGATTGACAGCTCAGCCATATAGTCTTATATTGGGATGTGCTGGGCTTCTTCAAGTGTTCCCTGTTCTCTGTGATCACCTTCATACTTAGCTGAGCAGCTAGTCTCAGATCTCTGGCAGTCATAGCATCTTAGTCATTGGTAGAGCATGGTGATCTGTTGGTGTATTAATTAATAGCTCCGCCATCTATTAGTTCATTGGTAGGTGCTGGACTTCTCCAGGTTTTCCCTATTCACTGTGATTGCTTAGCTACGTAGCTGAGCAATTAGTTGCAGATCACTGCCAGTCATAGCATCTTGCTCATTGGTAGGGCATGGTGATCTGTTGGTGTATTAATTGACAGCTCAGCCATCTAATCTTATACTGGGAGGTGCTGGGCTTCTTCAGATGATCCCTATTCTGTGTGATCACCCTGATACTTAGCTGAGCAGTTAGTCTCAGTTCACTGCCAGTTATAGCATCTGGCTCAGCTAAGCTGTCGGTGTGTTATTGACAGCTCAACCATCCAATCTGAGTCTGGGAGTTGCTGGGCTATAATTTAATTTTCGGAAAATATTTGTAGATACCTTATCATGTAAGCAATTAGATGGTGTCCCTGGGGAGGTGGGACGGATTTTGACTTGTTCTGATGTTAATTTGATATATATATATATATACAGAGAGAGAGAGAGATCGATATAGATAGATATAGATATAGAAATAAATATTGCTCATTAACTGTGTAAAACAAAAAAAGTTCTCATTTAAAAAGAAACAATCACATTTTGACTAATCAATAAAACTCAGTCTATTTCCTGGTTAAAAAGAAGTGAAGCAGAAGCCCTGAAATTAATTCCCAATTTTATCTATTTAATTATTTTCTGTGTTTCTATACTCTCTGTCCTTCTATTAGACAAAGTTTTGATTTGCTAATCGAGAGGAAACTTACAGAGTTAATAAATGTAACTCTTTAATAAAACAGTATACACTAAGCTCCTGAGCTCCCTCTGGTGGTGACAATGAACATTGCCATTATTGTACAGTTTAGGACAATGCAGTGGAGTTGGAGCTATATACAGGGGTGCAACTACAACAGGTGTAGGCTTTGCAATCGCACCTGAGCCCAGGAGCCTAAAGGGGCCCCAAAAGTCCCTTTGGCCTTTAGAAAAAGACTACTGCTATTAAAGATTTGTAATAAGTATTGGGAGTTTTTGCACCAGGGCCCATGAGCTTCAAGTTACATCACTGGCTATGTATCAAAAGCTCCAACCAATATAAAAAAAACACTTACAAAATTCCCACCCGGTGCTTGCATTGTGTATTGATAGCTATGTATCACCTCTGATACTTTGTACATTTGTGGATCCCTCTACTCATTTCTCCCAGCCAAGATCATCACATCGCGCCTTTCATTTCATACGGTGACAAAGTGGAAGCTGTTATGAGTTTTTCATCTTGCTTAATCAATGAAATGTTAAATTACCCTGATTCCATGGTGTCTGAATCTCCCTGCAGCATATTTAGTCTGTCGTGGTGTTTAAACCCCCAGAAGGCTGTGGCATTAGCTTCGTTATTCAGTAATGTTGGCAGAGATGAAGAGATGTTAACTAGATACTGTGTGTGTGTTTACTTGACTTAATTATGCAGCTGCAGATGAGGCAGAGACGTAAAAAGTCATCCATGATTCATAGGCAAAAAGACTGCGAAGCCCAAACTGGGGGTCTCATAGCTCAAGGCTCTCCATTATGTAGCACAGTTATAGCAGGACAGACGGAAGAACATTCACTCCCATCACAATCCGGATTGATCTTTGCATTCTTGTATTTGAAGAACATGTCTTAATATCTTTAGAGCAAAGTGGCAGTGGCTCATTGGTTAGCATTGTAGACTTTTGGCATTGAGATCCTGGGTTTGGACCTGCACTTGGATGTGGTCTCCATAGGTGAGTGGTTATTATTGTAGACTTGTAAAACTAAGATTTTGGGTTCAGCCCCCATACTTGGATGTGGTCTCCATAGGTGAGTGGTTATTATTGTAGACTTGTAAAACTAAGATCTTGGGTTCAGCCCCCATACTTGGATGTGGTCTCCATAGGAGAATTGTTAATATTGTATCCCTGGGGCTCTTAGGTCCTAAGACATAGAAGTAATCTCCATAGGTGAATGGGTAGTATAGTATACTTGTAAAACTAAGGTCCTGGATTTAGGCCCTGCACTTTGATGTAGTTCCTATAGGTGAGGTGTTATTATCGTAGACTTGTAAGACTAAGATCTTAGGTTTAGACCCAATACTTGGATGTGGTCTCCCTAGATGAGTGGTTAACATAGTAGACTTGTGGTACTAAGGTCTTGAGTTTGGGACCCAGATATGGATGAAGTCTCCATAGGTCAGTGGTTAGTATTGCAGACTTGTAAATCTGTTACCTTGGGTTAAGTCCCTGTACTTGGATGTGGTCTCTTTAGGAGAGTGTTTAATATTGTAGACTGGTAAAACTAAGATCTTCAGTTTAGACCCTGTATTTGGATGTGGTCTCCATAGGAGAATGGTTAATATTGTTCACTTGGGGCACTACGTTCCAGAGTTTGCAACCCAGACATGGATGTTTTCTCAATAGTTGTTAAAATACATTAAATAAGCTGTGGAAACAATGGTTGACGTTAGAAAGGTGCAATAAGACGCTGCAGGTGACAGGGAGCGTCATAGTATAAAGTAGTTTCCATATAACCCTGCTTCCCCTGCAATAACCATTGTGGTTCTCATGGTTAGGTCCCTATGATCAATAAAATGGGTCTTGTGATCCTTGGTTTTCCACTGGCCAGGAGGAAATGAATAATGCAGCAGGTACCAACGTCTATTCTATGGGAAAGTCAACTATTATTATTATTATTATTATTATTTATTTATATAGCGCCATTAGGTTCCATGGCACTTTACATGAGGATGAGGGAGACAAGAACAAGTACACTAAATCTAGGCGATCAGGACGTACAGGTACAGGAGGGCAGGGACCCTGTCCACGAGGGCTCACAGTCTATGAGGGGTGGGTTAGGATACAGTAGGATGGGGGAATGTCAGGTATGGGGAGTTCACCATATTGGTTGTTATGTGTTACTTTACTTTCCACAGGATTATAGATACACATATTATTGCTGGAGGTCCAACTGCTTTGATGTTACTGTGCCGTTAGTTACTACTAATAGCTGGGGTGTGACACAGTCACTACTTACAGGTAGAATAGAGAGCAGGGAGGTAAGATAATTCAGGGTCAGGTCCCAGGGTAGCTTGTAGTATTCATGGAGTAGACAGAGACATATTAATGTAATGTTCCAGGGTCAAGTTCCCAGAGAGCTCATAGTATTCAGGGAGTAAACAGAGATGTAGGCATACAACAGTCCTGGATCAGGTTTCCAAGAGAACATGAAGAGGATTCAGGGAGTCAACAGAGGCATATTTAGGTCATGGTTCAGAGGTTAAAATACCAGAAGATCACAACACGTTCAGGGATCAGATAAAAGGAAAATAAATCAACAATCTGGGGACAGATAACAGAGATCAGAATAGATACAAGAGTGCAGGTCACACAGCAGTTCACAGAATGTACAACTGTCACAGAATGTACAACTGTCAGGATTCTGGGAAGTGATAATTTGATTCGTGCTGCTGTGTATAATGACAGACGTCCTCTGTATTGTAAACCAGTGATCTTTATTCCTACAAGTTTCAAGGTTGTCCTGACCTCTTCATCAGGGATACCTTAATAGGTTTCTGTTAATGTATCCCTGATAAAGAGGTCAGGACGACCTTGAAACGCGTAGAAAAAAAGATCACTGTATTACAATACAGAGGATGTCTGTCATTATGCACAGCAGCATGGATCAAATTATCATTGTCCAGTTGGGGATTTGTGACCATGCTTTAGGTGGGGAATCCAGCGGCAGCTGTTTGACACGCTAAAAACCGGTTGTGGGTCGCACAACCAATCAAGGTGAACAGTTCATACACTGCGTACATACTTCACACCAAACAGATTAGACCCATTGCGCCCTTGTCTATCCCCTTCTAATAGGATTCTGGGAGAGGCTGCTCAATAAAGTAGCAGAGCAATTGCAGGGAAGCTGAGACACCTGAGCAATCCTGCAACTCCCAGAATCAGAATGGAAGCCTGCGCTGTCAATCAACTACTGACAGTTCAGCACATCAGATACTAAACACAGCAATAACCCTTATTGCATCCGAGACACTCTTCACATAGAAATCATGACAGTATCTTTATCTTGTAGGATCTGATAAAAGAAGGCTTAGTTGCTCTATGTGGTGCATCCTTAATGGAGTGCTGGTTTTAGTTCACAGCCAATGATCACAGTCTTCCAAGTTGGTAACTTGTGCCTTTAGGCTCCGTAGAGTCAGAACAAGAACATTATGCTTTCATATAAGCAAAATATTCACCGTGGTTCTCCAGCTCTATACTCTGTATTCCAGGATAGCAATTTTCTTGAGCCATTCTTGCCGCTTGATCAAAGTATCGACACAGTTTGCTCAGTGAAGATTTCACAAGTCTTCTATCCCTTTCATCAGAGTTCCCACAGTATATGTGATGTGTCTTGTCACTCTACCAGATATATTATTTAAGTAGATACATATGAAAGCAGAAGGGTTTTTTTTGGCCAGCTGAATCTAAAGGTCAGAAAGCTCCAAGTCTTATTATCTGCTAACAATGCTACCAACTAAGATGCCAACTGCAATACCAAAGACTTGTTAGGATCAATAGGTTTCCATCCTAACAGGACTGCAATGATCAGCAAGAAAAAGCTACTAAAATAGCACCTCTGGGTATGTCTATGTTACCTACTGGCAAAGTAATATAGAAACCTACAGTAGTTGTTAACATGTCATGTTTCCATACAGTGTGTACACAGCTTTAGACTAAGCATGAATCACAAAGAACCCTTCCAGCTAACAAGACACATTGAAAGATCGGTGGCAAAGAGGCACATTGTACTTTAAAATGCTTATTATTTTGTTAAAGCAGCATTTCCATCAAATGTTGTTTCCTCTTAATATATTATATAGCTTTGAGTACTTACAACTGCACATTTTGCACTTCAACCCAGTTAATGCTTCTCTTTTTCATCAAACATGTTTTAAAATCCCATATATCCTATATTTACATTAGCGTACAGCACTGAGTTATTAATTCTTTATAGGTAAAGGAAAAATGGAGAAAAGAACTGTAAATAAAATGTAACTTTTATTGGTAATTCTAAAATAATTATTATGCTTTTAAAACAATGATTAGGGTAAAGCTACTACTTGAGTTAAATTGTGAAGCCCAGATACTTGTTTGAATAGCTTTTAACACTGTGACCAGGCCAAATTATACAGAAAAAAGTAGCCAAACTCCCCTTTTAATGTAGAACACTACACAGAAAGCCTCTTTTCTCTGCGTGAGTCATCATTAGAACTACAAATCTGTCACTGAAAACACTTTGTAGTGCTAATGATGACTAATGCAGGGAGAAGAGACTTCCTGCTTCTACACAGAATTTACAAAAATTCAGCTAACCTGTTTTTAATCATGTGATGTCATAAACCCAATGGGAAAGAGAAGAATAAACTGGGCAGAAGGGCAAAATTGTAAGCACACAGTGTTATATAATACGATGACTGTAATATATTCAGTGGATTAAAACTTTGATGTGAGTGCTTCTTTAAGTAATCAGCAACAATAATGTCTGGTAGCTATTTATTTTACAAGGATTTTACTCTTTTTTTGCTACTTTATGTCAGGTCTATAAACAATTAATAAGAGGTTGTCTAATTTTTTCATGTAAAAGAACAAAAAACTTTGCAGATTTACCTTTTATTAACAATCCTTTCCATTCTCAAGCATAGAAGGAATTTTGGTTTTGCTGTTTACTCTTCGTTGCCTAGATCACTGACCACCTCTGCAGTATATCAGTGTGGTCAGTTCCTAAGTAAGGAGTAGGCTTTTGCAATCTGTTGGCTTTAAAACTTGAAAGTGTTGATGGACTACTGGATCCAGCTCCTTCTCCAATTTTGAAGAGGTAAAGCTACCTCTGACAAAGGAATGGGAAAGAAAAGTGGTGCAACCATCCTGCTGGTCCAAACTGTCAATCTTCAGGAGTACAACACTCCCCTGGCAAGCGGGAAGACTCCAGGCAGGGTACTGGTTTGCTCCTGAAGGTGGACAATCGGCAAACCCCTTTTAAAAACTGTATGTGAAATGAAACTTTAAATAGGAGGATTAATACGGATAAGAAAGAATAATGTAAATCTAGTGTAGCTTATGGCTTGTTTTCTCAAATGTTTTCTTTCCTGACCCTAAAAAATTATGTTTAATGTAAAAAAAACTATGATGTTTTAAGTCCACACCCCCACTTACAAGCACCTCCCTTGCAGAGCCACATTTTCAGCAAAACAGTAGTTCATAGTCTAGTTTGTTTGTCAATAGGGCAACAAAAGAAATATATATTAAAAAAGGAGACTAAATATCTTTGGCAAGTAATTGAAGCCTCTCACTGCTCCTGTCAACATGGAGACAAAAGAGTATGATAGTTTTTATGTGCATTGAGTTATTAGATTAGGATTATTGTATTGCTTGATTGTTAGCTACTCACTTGTTATGGTACCTTACACGCCGCTACAACAAGGTGGAAACAACGGGTAGATGAGAGAAATGTATCTTGCACCGCCAAATCAACCCGCTGTAGCGGCGTGTGAACACGGCTGTTTCCACCCGTCACTTGCGGCACCTGTTTCAGAGCAGAGCTCAAAAACAGGTTGATTTCAAGGCGATGGTTACGGCCTGTATCGGCGTGTAAATATGGTAGAGTAAGGTTTATTCGTCACCTAGATAACTCCCCGGGGCGTGACACAGCCTCCGTGAAACCACCCCCCTTCAGCGATCATTGGTGGAAGCTCCTGCGTTACGATTGGTAGACGCTGCATAGGGCGGTATATTTAAGGAGCTGACCAGTCACACTACACAATTGCTCGAGCGTCATGTATTAGTCAGCCTCCTGTGCTGGCTGCTCAATCATGATGCTATTGCTTTGTCCTATCAGCGTACGAACGTCTCGTAATCCACAATTGTGGCACGCCTATGTGTTGTCCCAGCTGCACCAGGATCGCCCACATTACCTTCTGTTACGGCGTGTAAATGAGGTAAGGTGAGCTACAGAAGGTAACTTGTGGCACCCAGCGGTGTATCCAGAGATAGATGTAACCTACCGTAGCGCACCTTGTTGCGGCGTGTGAAGGCGGTGCGGGTACCGTTTTCAACCGTTTGTGCGTGCTCGTACACGTGAAGCACCCGGTTGTTTTCACCATCCTGTAGCGCCGTGTAAAGGTACCATTACCCTACAATTACAATATGTCTTATTTTTTTCCTATTATGTCTGTAGATGGAATCATATACAAGGTTGAACTCTGAAAATTGTAGAGGGGTTATCTTTCAGGTCATCCTTACTATTCCCCATACATGATTGTGAGATGTAAACGGACTGTTCTCTTTATTTTAGCAAGTGTGTTGAGGACATGATTTTTGGTGTGCCTCGGGACTCAATCTAGTGGCTCCTTTCTCTGTGGTCGGATTTCTTCCCATTCGAGACACAGCCAAGTCGGTCCCTTTCCAAATGCTGATGGTTCACTTATCTTTTCTTCTTCCTTTGGTTTGTGGTTAGTCAGGTGATCTCACTTGCTTATTTTTGTCTCTGTCCTATCACATCCTGGGTTGGACTATTTATATTCTCCTTTCACCAGCCTTTTCCGTTGGCTATATTTCTATGTGGTTTTCTGCTTAGGAGTTCCAGCTCTTCAGCTTAAGGATTTTGCCTTTTAGGCACAGACCAGTATGTTTTTGTTCTGTGTATTTCTCATTTGCCTTCCTTGCACCTATCTGTTTTCTGTTAGGTTTGTAGGATGTTACCTTGTTTGCATTTATTATCCTCCTTTTCCCCTTGTACACATGCTTTATGTCACTCAACTTTGTTTTCTGTCTTCCTCTGTACAGTTCCCTTGTCCAACTAGATAGCGTAAGATCATCACAGCTCACAACTTACAAATAGAAATAGAGAAAGGCTTGAAACACTGAAGAAACTGTACAGATAGTGTGTGACAGCACTGTTTATGCAAAACAGTTACCATCCATTTACCAGATATGGTTATAATAAGGCTTAATTGGTGTTAAAAATTGGAAATGGGGGTGGATATAGTTCTAGTAGACCTCCAAGTGTTACAACAGACCTTTTGGTGCAATTGGAGGCTTTGAAGTATTTTTAATTAGTAGCAAACAGTTTTAATGCAAACTGAATTTTCTTGCAAAATCTGGCAAAGCATTTCCAAGGATTACAAAAATCTCAATACAGATAAAAATATATATGTGGTGCCCCTGCGGTCCATTCAGAGATAGTGTGGTACACCACTCCCAGGTAAGGAGGGGACACCAATCTGAGACACAGACACTTGCATCCAACACCTTCCTGACTCCAGGCCATGGGATCAGGGCGGACCCTTTTAAGGGAGGGCCCCATCCCAGGCTGGGGAAGAGAGTAGATAGAGGGGATGGAAAAAAAGAAGAGAAGAGGAGAAAGAGGGCAGTCGGAGAGGAACATCGAATGAGAGAGGAGAGCTCAGAAATTAGATGGCGCGCTAGGGGATGCTCCTACCAGGAAAGTGGGACCAGTACGAGAGGTCGCCATGAAGCCCTGGCCGGAGGGACCCTGTTCCAGCAATTGCCCAACAGGACCTGTGGCCACCTGCTTAGGACACTGTCCACAAGGCGCAGGGAAGGAGGGCAAGTAGCCAGCGCAGGAAGACGACCTAGAGAGGCTCATAGAAGGTTGTCTCGGTGAGGTGAACCCAAGCTACCTGGGGGTTGAATGGACTGCTTACCCGGAGGACACATTGCCCGGCTGGGTTCCTACAGCACGACCTGTGAGTAAAGCTTGAGAGATGCAATCCCCTGTGTCCTTCCGTTATTCCCGGCACCCTCCTGCACCTCAGCTACAGTTACCATCACCATAGACTGTTCACACCATCCCTGGGGCCCAGTTCCATCTGTGAGGAGCTTCATCCATTAACATCTGCCCCAGCGGTTATACCCTGCAGCATTGGCCATGCCTGACCGAACACCACAGGTGGCATCACGAACTATCCCCTGTAAATAATCCTCTTTACTGCACGCCCAGGGTCACGGAGGTGGGTCACCACCACCGTGACCTACCACCGAACCGACCGGCCCTGTTATTGAGTTCCCCACGGCCCTGGGGTCCACTGCTTATATTTCACTAATTAAATATTGTAATATTCTTGTGCCCATGTAGCATTGTTGCTGTGTACGTTTGTCCTGATTGTGATGTTTTTTCATGTATAATATGTAATATATATTTTTCAATAGAAGCTTTTTTTTCTCCTGAGTTGGAGCATTTTTCTTTTTATCGAAGGCAAACGCATTTGTACTGAATATAAATTCTATACGTTTCAGGCTAATTATTCTGAATTGAATAGATTTGGAGCGAGAACTTGAAAAATCAATGTAATTGAAAATGCAATGCTGGGTCCTAATGGCACTTGAGCCGAGGAAAAAAGAAGACGAGATAGTGTGTGCATGTAGAGCTTCACTTTTCAGTCCCTCTTCATTACGTATCAATGGGATTTTTTTTTCCCTTTTTTCTTGTGTTGAATCTCATAATAATGTAATTCTACCTTAAGAGCGGTTCAAAAGTTCATGTATGATAGAATATATAATCCCCCCCCACAACACCATGAAGCAACATGTTTCTGCTTCTCCAGTATTGATGAAGTTAATTCTATTTGAATTGATACCCACCAAGCCAGAGCCAACCCAAGGTCAGCCATCGGAAGACGCACATTGTCGAGAAGCTCTTTTCCTTATTAAGTCATAGCCGTATTGGAGCCAATGTTATTGCGTCTCAGATTGGTAAGTGATGCACAGACATATGTTAGAGGCAATCACATGCAATGCTTTTATTATAGGGAATTCAAAGACAATGTGGAACTTAAAGGGTCTTTGTGCCTGTGTCACATGTAGACTGCTTTGCATTCTTCTTGATCTGTCATGCAGTGATTTAGTATGTTTAATTCTTGTTGGTAAACTCAGAGTTAATGTCAGATGCTGCTGCTGTCTATGGTTTATTACAGCTCTTCAGGTGAGGGTGTGCATCAGGTTACACAGATGTACAATCCCCTGGCCTTTAAATAGCTCCTTTTTTCACCAGCAGATGTCGCTGATAGAGTTTATTCTCTGCAAGGACCTTGAGCTGTGAAGACGTTAGTGCTGTGTGTGCTGAAACCTTCCTGCTGAACTCTCTTGGAGTTTTCCTACTTTTGTGAGAGTTGCTGTGCTCCCCAGACTGTGGGTGAAGGTTAGGGGGTATTAGCCTAGGGCTGATCAGGAGCAAAGGACAAGGGTGATGACCCAGACATCCTCAGCTTAAGAGGTAATTTTGGGAACAGGGAGATCCAGGGACCCCAAGTGTAAGGCTCAGACTACCTCCTCTGATCACCTTTCACCCGTCATCACCACTCAGCTACCTTACTCTCTTGACCATTATACTACCCTGGGACAGCCCGTTTTCTGGCTTATTTTGCTCCAAAGTTCTAGATCAACTTTCTTTTTGACAGATTCATTGAAGATGTGTTCCAATCTTCTGTCTTCAGGAGTGCACTGCTCCTCTACCTCTTGGTTTTCTGTTTTCTGAGACCTGTGTGCTCCTGAAAAATGGTAATTCAGACCAGCACCTTATTTATGCCACTGGTTCAATCTCAGCCTTCTACCGTGCTGCTTGCAGAAGTAACTTTACCTCTGCAACATGATTGAAGCACAGAGGCACTAAAGTTTGCCAGTTCCAGAGATACTGCCAGCATAAGAGATGCAGTTGAAAGCTCTAAAGCATAGGGCATGCAAGCAATTTAACAAAAAATTGAAGAAAAAGCCAGCTCACCACTGAGTCCTCCAGTATGCACGGAAACGTCATCTGATGAAACATGGAATAATCATGGAAAGTGAAAATTTTTTGAAAGCTAACTGAGCACACCAAATAATGTAGCCAGGTGACCAAATTATACCAATCTGAATGAAGTCTCTGATTTTCCAGCCAAATCCTTAGGTCCTAGGCTGATGTTCTGTAGAATATAATCCAGTTTTGTGATCCTCTAGCTGAAACCATAGCTCCTAGGCTGAGATCATGTAAAAAATATGTAGATGCTTTGTGAGCTTCTAGCTGGAACCGTAGCTCCTATGCTGAGGTCATGTAAAATATGAAGCATAGTCACTGGAGCAAGTGCTTGTTATACCCTCAGCCTTCACCTAAGGGTATTGAGTTCCTTCAGGATTGGTGGGATAAGACTGTTCTCTCATTGGTCGGCAGTTCAATCTGACTGCATCATTTTGAATCAGAATTATGTGGTGAGAGGGGTTGAGACAATCCACAAATTAAGATGATGGGGCTCAATGACTTAAGGCCCTGTCACACATAAAGAGATCGCTAACGAAATCGCTGTTGCGTCACGAATTTTGTGACGCAACAGTGATCCCAATAGCGATGTCGTTCTGTGTGACATGCACCAATGATCTGGCCCCTGCTGTAAGATTGTTGATCGTTACATGCTGCTCTGGGTCATTCCTGCGTCGTTGTGCTCCCGCTGGGAACGCTACATCGTTGTGTTTGACAGAGATAATGAGCAACGATCTCAATGCTACGTTATGGAGAGAAAATTCACAACGACCTTAGTATAATTCTGGATCGCTGGTGCGTCGTTTTTCACATCGTTGGTGAGATACCTGTTTGACATCTTACCAGCGATGTGAAAAACAACGCACCAGCGATCTCTGCACATCGTTATCGGGATCGGGATCGCTGTAAAACTGAACCTTTACTCCTAGTGAGTTAACAAACAAAAGAACAATATGTCTGGCCTAATTAAGAACAGGTAACCCCCAACACAAGTGTTCAAGTGCTGTGTTGTCACATTCAGTACTCAAAATGAGCAGGTGTGAAGCTCAGAAGGGTTTGCGTTTTATAGCATGTACAATGGAAGTCATAGGGAAACTCAATGCTTGAGTTTCCTATTGACTTCCATCATACTTGGTACATGAGTTGAGGCCATCCAAAGGTCCGACCTGCTCGTTTCATGTATTGAGCGCTTGTGCATTGAAGTGCTCACTTATCACCAGTGCCCATACCTACCAATGATAACCGTAGAGGCGAGATTCCTAGGATTAGGCAGACCTTTTTTTGGCTTCATGTCCACTGTTTCTTGCTGCATTCCAGAAGACAATTCCCTTTCATTCTTCACTTAATAAACTGCAGATAGGAGCATAATTCTCAGCCAACGAGAAAAGTGCATTTTTGTCGAGCTATCTATGGGGGTTTGTAAGCAGACAGAGTAAAATGAGTTCATACGCCTCGGCTCAGCGCCGTCCCGGTTTCGTTCTCGCAGATAAATGTATCCAGGAATCCAGGAAGAACATCATTTTATTTTATGATGATTAAATTTAGGAAAGTTTATTTCATTGTTGAGTTGTTTACAGTTTTATTAATCCGCTAAGTGGCGGCGCCCTTTTAACCATGATCGAGGGAACATGCTACATTGCTCCCAGCCAAAAATCCAGCGCCGCGCTCCACGCATCCACCGGGTAGGATACACTATAAATCTCATTTGCCCAGGTCAGGAACAAATGAATTGGCTCCAAATCATACTGCCTGCTCAAAGTAATGGCGTGACAGAGCCAATGCTATAGCAGCATCTTTCCATGGAGAGCAAAGAAATTTATAGCTCAATGATTTCTGGTCTTTAATTAAAAGTTTTCAATGTGTATTCTGGTCATTGACTAAAAATAGCTGCGCTGTGCAAAATAGGCCGTGTGCAATCATCCAAATCTGCAGTTTACTCCTCGCCTTCATTTGGGAATAGCCTACAAGCTGATTTATTGCCTCGTTAACTGATGTGCTATCATACTCAACAGATAACAATTAAGACAGAGGAGGGATCTGGTGGGTGCGGGTTGGGTGTCCGCAAAGCCGTGACATCCGCAAGACGAAGAGAAAGGGGGATACAAGGATGACCCCGAATGAGAGGGAATAACCTAAAGACAATGATAGAAGAACACAGATGGACGGACACATTTCCCTATTGGTTTGATATAACACAATAGGTTGAGTTTTTTTGCAGTTTTCATGTATTGTATTTATTGACCATGTAGTTTTTGCAGATTAAACATATAAAACTAATTTGTTTCATCTGTTAAAAACAATTTTTTTAGTAATTTTTTCTGCTGCGTAGGATAGCTAATAACTGACTATTAACCTGTCAGCAGGTTTGTGCTACCTTTTCTGATAGCAACATGATGTAGGTAAAGAAATCCTGATTCCAATGATGTATCACGTAGATTACTGGCTGCAGCCATTCTTACACAATCAAAAAATGTAGTTTTGGTAACACAGCAGAGCTGGGAGCGCTATCCCCACCCACACCAGTGTGGCTGGAAATTGTACACTGACATTGAGGTGTCAATCACAGTAGGGGACTTGTCTAACTGCCCCCTGTCCGCACAAGGCTCTCTATAAAGATTGTACACTGACAGTGAGGTGTCAATCACAGTAGGGGGCTTGTCTAACTGCCCCCTGTCCACACAAAGCTCTCTATAAAGATTGTACACTGACAGTGAGGTGTCAATCACAGTAGGGGACTTGTCTAACTGCCCCCTGTCCACACAAGGCTCTCTATAAAAATTATACACTGACAGTGAGGTGTCAATCACAGCAGGGGGTGTGTCAGACTGCTTACACCCACACCAAGATCTCTATAGAAATTGTGCATTGACAGTGAGGTGTCAATCACAGCATAGTGCGTGTCGGACTGCCTTGTGTGTGACAAACAACATGAAGCAATCACTGATCTCAGGGAGACCAGTCCAAGAAAACACTGCGGGCAGCCGGCTAAAGCGCTCAACACAGTGAATTCCTAGGAACATTGCCCCCTGGGAAATATGAATATGCAAATAGAGTCTGTGGAGCCTCGGTTAGGAGTCTCAAACACAGGACTAGCCAGTTATCTCTCCAGGGAAGGACCCAGCCAAGGTGTGGCTCCTTGCGGAGAACACCATAACCACCATATTAAGTGGCCCTTTGAGTCAATATCCAGCTCTTTACAAGCTTAAAGATATGGCAAGAGAATACGAAGGCTAAGTATCCATCCACAGACAGCTGTTTCGGGGTGTTGCCCCTCATCAGTGTGGAGTAGGATTCTGGCTCTACACTGATGAGGGGCAACACCCCGAAATAGCTTTTTGTGGACTGATACCTTGCCTTGGTATTCCCTTGTCATATCTTTAAGCTCGTAAAGAGCTGGATATTGACTCAAAGGGCCACTTAATATGGTGGTTATGGTGGTCTCCTCAAAGTGCTACGCCATGGCTAGGTCCTTCCCTGGAGGGATATCTGGCTAGTCCTGTGTTGAGACTCCTAAACATGGCTCCACAGACTCCATTTTCATATTTGTAATTCCCAGGGGGCAATAGGCCTAGGAATTCACTGTGTTGAGCGCTTTAGCCGGCTGCCCGCAGTGTTTTCTTGGACTGGTCTCCCTGAGATCAGTGATTGCTTCGTGATGTTGCTCTACTAGGCATTGCTCCCACCTAGCCAGAGTCCTACTCCACACTGATGAGGGCCAACACCCCGAAACAGCTGTCTGTGTATGGATACCTGGCCTTGGTATTCCCTTGTCATATCTTTAAGCTTGTAAAGGACTGGATATTGACTCAAAGGGCCACTTACTATGGTGGTTATGGTGGTCTCCTCAAAGAGCCACCCCATGGCTAGGTCCTTCCCTGAAGGGATATCTGGCTAGTCCTGTGTTGAGACTCCTAAACGAGGCTGAACAGACTCTATTTGCATATTGCGTGTGACAAAGTAATCCTGTAATGGTAACCACAGAGTAATAAAGTCTTTAGTTTAGGTAAACAATAGCACAAAGCCTGATAAGAGAGGCACACTTGCTTTTTGTTTTTTAACCTTTACAGCATGCTGTCCTCAGCTTACATAGCAACAACCTGCTCACAGATTCCCTTTAAGTATCTAACCTCTTGAACCCCTGGTAGTCCTGAAAGTGGAGCTGTGAAACTTGGGAAATGGTCTCTGTAGAGCCCCATCTTCAATAAAATGGGGTGTACACGATACCCCATCTTGCTTTTTCTACTGCTGACAGTGATCACTATGTAAAGACCATGCTATATGAATAGTGACTGAGCATGTGTGACCACCAGCACTCTGCTCTCTAGGTGGACGTGCATATTACTATATACATTGACCACTAGGTTGAGATACTATATCTTAGAAAATATCATATTTGTTCACTGAATCTCTAGTGAAGAGTTATCATTTAATTATAAAGAGAGTGTAGTGCTACCTCGTGGTAAAAGTGTATAGCCATGTGCAGATCCATCTTATGAGCACATTATGGTCACATTTTCTCCATCACAGCCATAGTGATCACTACCAGGAAACAAATAGAAATCTATTTCTCCTTAACTTGCTATTGCTATTGGCCTAGAAGACAATGATCATTATACGAAGACCTTGCTATGTGAAAAGTGACTGAGCATGTGTGACCACCAGCACTCAGCTCTCTAGGTGGACATTCATGCTACTATATGTTTTGACCCCTAGGTGGAGACATTTTATCTGAGAAAATAGCATATCTCTTCACTGGATCACTCTTCTAAAATCATAAAAATGACAAGTAACATTGTTTGTTAATGATTCATACAGCGTACGAGATATATAATGGTGGAACAACTCTTTAAAGGGAATCTGCCATCTGATACATGCTGCAGAATCTGTGGTTATCATGTATCAGGGACTGGCTTTAATATCTTAGTCAGGTGTGGTTCACTCTAAAAAACATACTTTTAATGCAGCCTGGGACCAAGTCGTCCTATAGACTAATTGGAGAAAGGGTCTCTGGCGCCTTCTGCCCACCCATTGCTCTGGACTGACAGGTTTCTGCCTACACCCACACACGGGCAGAGACCTGTCAGTGACTATCAGTGGGTGGGAAGACACCATAGGAGAGCCATCTGTTGCTGGTCTCAGACCCTGGCAGCTATTAAAGCATATTTTTCTCAACATTTATGCGTCAAATATGTCTAGCTGACATAACACAGTTAATGCCTGATACATACTGATCACATATTGGCAGCATGTATCACCACCACTACCTATCACATCCACTGTATAGATCATTAACAATAAATGTTATCATTTACGTGATGTTAGAAGTGTGATCCAGTGAAGAGATATATTTTCTTAGATAAAATATCTCAACCTAGTGGTCAAAGTATATAGTGACATGAACGTCCACCTTGAGAGCTGAGTGCTGGTGGTCGCACATGCTCAGTCACTATTCATACAGCAAAGTCTTTCCAGAGTGATCACTGTCAGCAGCAAGTTGGGATTCTTATACATATTTGTAATGGTCCCCTGCTAGTGGTCACTATGGCTGTGATGGAGAATGTGTGACCACCAGGACTTTGCTCATAAGATTAATCTGCACATTAAAATGTACTTTTACCAGCAGGTGGTGCTATACTCTATGTATAATTAAATGATAACTCTAAACTATAAATCTAGTGACGAAATATGATATTTACTTAGAAAAAAATGATCTCCACCTAGTGGTGAAAGTGTATAGTAACATGCACGTCCACCTAGAGAGCTGAGTGCTTGTGGTCGCACATGTGCAGTCACTTTTCATATAGCATGGTCTTTGCATTGTGATCACTGTTAGCAGCCAGTAGTGGGAAGACATATATTTCTCTTTGTTCCCTAGTAGTGATCACTATGAAGAAGCCTGGCTGTGATAAAGTGTGACCTCATAAAATGAATCTGTCCATTGCTCTACACCTTTACCATCAGGTGGCGCTATACTCTCTGTATAATTAAATGATAACTCTTTACTAGAGATCCAGTAGAGAGGCATGATATTTTCTTAGATAAGATATCTCCACCTAGTGGTCAAAGTATATAGCGGCATGTACGTCCACCTAGAGAGCCGAGCGCTGGTGGACAGCATCATCTTAGGTTTCCTTTAAGCTCAGTGTGAATATATTGTGCTAACAAATGCTCTCATCACTTACTACTCAGTGTCATCAATAAAAAAATTTTAAAAAACATATTTTGTTTAAAATAGAACCTTAAGGAACTGCATAATTAATGTATTCATTTTGGGTTCGGTCCTTTATAGGCTGCAATGTTTTTTTGCAGGACAGCAGGGAATTATTAAGTCTCCGTGGCGGACCAGTGCTTACCATAATCTATATTCTGTCAATGGGTTTGAGATTAAAATGTGTAAAGCAGTCTGTGTCTGGTAATTGATTCTCAAGGCGACAGCGGGGACATCTGAAAGTCCAGAAAACGAATGGGGGGAAGAGTGCAGCAAAACGCAGACTTGTAGGGTGTGGCCCCATATTGTGGAATTCTGAAGCCCAGCAAGGATATACTTTATAATCATACGGAATCCCATCAATTCTAAGGATGAAAGGGACAGACAGCAGCTTTCACACGGCGTCTGCTCTTTACTCTCTGCACAGCAGAGCTCTGATCAGCCGCCCTGCAGGGAGCTCCAGCATAGCTTCATTGAAGTAAATGGGGCTATACTGGTGTTCTCTGCACAGTCAGGCAGCCGGGGTATGGCTGTGCAGATAAAAAGCAGTAGGGGATGCTGCAGTAAGTCAACGCTGAGGCTCCTACTTTCTAAGGAACAATTGTTATTTTAATTATGGCAGCATATCCTCATTTCCTACTGCATTCTATTAATTTTTTGTGGCAATCTAGAAAAGCACCAGGCTGTAGGGACAGAGACCCTGATTCCAGTAATGTGTCACTTACCAGGCTGCTTGCTGCAATTTTGATAAAACTACTGTTTTAACAGTTCTCTGACTACTGAGCTTTGCATAACCCCACCCACATCACTCATTGGCAGATTTTTGTGTACACTCTGCATAGGCAGAAAACTGCTAATCAATGATTAGGTTAGGGTGACACAGAGCAGGAGGATCACATGGCATGAGACTACTAGTTCTTTAGTGATAATCTCCTGTGAATAAAATATTAGGTTTGTATTGATAAGAACAACACACAACCAGGAAGTGGCACATGACTGGAATCAGGGTCTCTGCCTCTACATCATACTTCTGTCCTATTGCATAGCAAACCCTGCTCATAGAGTTCCTATGATGGTGGACACTGTACAGGTAAGCCATGAGGCAGGATAGTCGAATGTTTCGGGATCAGATACCAGAAGAACATGCCTTGAACTAAGGGGATAGACAAAGGCGTAGTTGAGTCACAGTTCGGGGTCAGAATACCAGGAGGATAGTGGATCAGAGCAAAGGGACGAGGCAAACGGATAGAGGAAAGAGACCTAAGGTCTGGTAGTAATAAATAAAAAACAGAGAGCAAAGATAAATAAGGCCAACATGCACCAATGAGCAAAATGCTACAACTGAGCTCCCACCTGCCTTCCATGCCTTGGATTCGGCTTCATGGCACAGCGTTTTCAGGCACGTATTTGGTGCACTGAAGCGCTCACTAGAGGCTGCAAACCGCCTATGTAGGAATTATTGTGTTTCTGCGCATGCGCGGCGGCCATATTACTAAAGGTCCTTGAAGCTATCCGCATGGCGCGCATGCGCGGCTTAAATCTGTGAGACCTTACTTCCGCACTCTCGGCTTCCGTTCTCGGGTCAGACGGCTGAGCCGGCCAGTGTGCAGCTGCACCATGAACGCAGGTGACTACCATTATTTCACTATTTACTTTACTATATAAACTGGCCAGACTTGACATGGGAGCGCTCCCCTGATGAAGTCATCTATGATGACGAAATGCATTGGGTGACCCTCCTCCTCCGCCCACTCAGCTGAAACTTTGCAGAGTATGATCTGATTCATTGCTCACCTATATGTAAGTGATTTGTCTGTGCACCAATTTTCCTCTGTTCCCCTCCTAGCAGCTTTAGAGGGCTGAACGAGGAGCATTGATTGTGGATGTTTGTAACTCCCTAGCACAGGGAGTTCCCTAATCCTTTAGTCTTGCTGTTTATTATTGGGGCCTGACTCTTCATGATATTAATATTATTCTTGATCTTGTTGTGATTCAAGCATTATTCATGACCTTGCTGTAGTGGGCGGATTGTTTAGCTCTGCAAGGGGCTTTTTAATTGTTTTTAAATGGCACTCTCATTGTCTGTTTGTCGTTTTTCTAATAAAGATTTATGATTGTCATATTATAACTGGTGATCGCCTATTTATACTGGTCAGCTTTCTTCTTGTTCATACAAAATGCTACAACTGGCAGAGATCTGAAACTAACTGCTCAGCTAAGTAGCTGGGCAATCACAGAGAACAGGGAACACCTGAAAAAGCCCTGCACCTCCATGTCTCAGATTGGACGACTGAGCTGTCACTTGTCAAACTGACAGCTCAGCACAGCCCTGATTCCATTGTGCAGCAATCTGTTGTGGAGGGAATCGTGCCATTCCCTTTAAATAGCTTCTTAATTCAGCTTTTTATATACTCTTTGCAGGGTTTGCACTTCAAAATAGCAACCATTGTAAATGAGAAGTTTTGCAGTGTAAAGTATGGGGGATACAGAGGTTCTGCTAAAATGAAGACAGACTTAACAATACACAGTATTACTATAGCTACTGATCCTAGGTGTGCCTAAATCAAAATAAAACAACATAAATGGCATTTTACTCTGTCCTAGTTACACCCATTCTTACAGGTAAATATACTGCTTTTCTGCTATATATCTCTCGAGAAGGGACCTGGGACATGAGCTGCAGTACTGGGAATGGCCACTAGTCGGTGTGATGCTCAGATCTGATGACTTATTCTGGGGATGGATCATCAATGTCTTGGCCCTGGTCATCCTTTGAGATACGTTTCATGTTATTTCACATGACTCCCACAGATTTAGCAGCTTGGTAGCAGGTCAGCTATGGAGATGCAATCAGAATACATTGTGTTTGTATTTTTTCTTGCTCTCATTTTGGCTTTCTTTTGTTTCCTTTGTTTGATGCTCGTAAAGAATGATCAGGGAACTACCTTGCTATTTTTTTTCTATTCGCCTTCTGATATCTTCTGCTAATTGGCATTTTTAATTAGAATCAGCCAGAGATAGCAGTACTGCAATTCACAAATTGCTTTCACGCTTCGCTGACCCGGGAGCTTGAAGGCATCGGGTGAACTGCATGGCGACATATTCAACTAAGGACAAACACAGAGGAGCCAAATGCCAGAAATTGCAAAGGATAAGGCTAGCTTTTCATCATTTATACCAGGTAGATATTGTCACATGTTGACTGCTGCAGTCTATGTTCAAAGCTCTCAGTGGTTTTAACAGGCACATTGGGGGTTAATGTGTAGATGCTGCTGTGTTGCTGTCTATGGGTGAGGCAGCTCGCCAGACGCAGGTGAGCTGCTGCTAGGTGTTTCAGCTGACATAGTTGTCCACGCCCCTGGCCTTTAAATAGTTCCCTCTTCTACCGGCAGATGTCGCTGATAGAGTTTAGTCTCTGCAAGACCCGGAGCTGAGAAGACATGTGGTTTTATCTTTCTTCTGTTGGGAGTTGCTGTGCTTCCCGGTCCATGGGTGGATGTGAAGGGGTCTTAGCCTTGGACTGATCAAAAGCAAAGGGCAAGGGTGGCAGCCTGGACGTCCTTACCATCAGAGGTAATTCCGGGAACAGAGTGAGTTAGGGAACCCCAGTATTAAGGTCATATTAGCTCCCCTGATCACCTTTTGCCCATCTTACCATCCTGCTTCCTGATCTCCTTTACCATTATACCACCCTGCATGACAGATATTAGGTTCGGATTATCTAAAGCAGGGGTTTCAGAATAAATGAACAAACTCCAGGTGATATAGGGTGTTTTAGAAGGAAATAACAATAATCCTGGTGGTTTGAAGGAATTGTAAAGAAAATTAACATACTGTGTTTCTGATGGTCTAAGTTATTTTACAAGTAAATTGATAAATAAATATACTCCTGGTGATCCAGGGGACTTTATAATGAAATGATCATACTCCTTGTGTTCTTGGGTGTTTGAGAAGTAACTTACATACACTTGTTGGTCTAGGTTGTTTGGAGGTAAATAAATATACTCCTGGTGATCTAGTGGACTTTAGAATTAAATTACAGTTACACACTCTTGATGGCCTGTGTAGTTTTGTAGGTAAATAAACATACTCCTGGTCCTGGTGGTCTTGGCTGCTTGTTAAGTAAATGACGTAATCTTAGTGGTCTAGGTTATTTGGAGGTGAATGAATGTACCCCTGGTGGTCTAGGGGACTTTACAATTAAATTAACATTCTCCTGGTGGTCCAGGGTGATTAATGATGATAATGCTTATGTTAGGAGGACATTCCCTGAATGAGCTGACTTTCTATAATCATCCTAACTGATTTTACCGGGTCACTTGGTGTGCTGGGATTTGTATAGGGCGCTCTTCAGGCCTAATTGTTCAAAAACATTTCCAAAACTTTACTTTTATATGTGAAATTAATGAAATAACACATTAGTTCTTCTCCTGGTAATCAGAATGATGACTTTTTTTCCCTGCCTTTGTCTATCTCTACCTCCTGTGAAGCAGTAGAGGTCACCGAGGAGAACTATCCTGGTTCAGACACTACAGAGGTCCCCAACTCCAGGCCTCGAGGGCCGCCAATAGTGCAGGATTTCAGGGTTACCTTAGTATTGCACAGGTGTTAATGTGATTAAATGCACAGGTAATGATTCCAACCCCTGTGCAATGCTAAGGTAATCCTGAAAACATGCACTGTTGGCGGCCCTCGAGGACTGGAGTTGGGGACCCCCGCTTCATACTGACACAAAAGGGAAAATAACAATTATGGCGGCATCTCACTGCATCTTTCAGACGCCCCACGTCTTCAGCCACAAGTGATTATGATCTATTAATTTACCTTAGCTTCAAAAATAGTGATTTTACAGATGTAGCAGAGCCGAGTTTGTCATGTGTGATGGCCACTTTACACGTCCCAACATCGGTCCGATATTGTATCCAACGACGCGGGAGCGCACACTTTTTTGGCAGAGTTCCCAGATCGGATAGGAGATGTTACACAGCGCGATATCGGCAGGCAACGCCACTACGATGTGTACGCCCCCTTGTACGGCCGACCCAGGAACGACCATTTAACATGGAGAGGATAGGGGAAGTTGTACTCCACATCGTAGTTGGGCTTTTACACAGCCCGATCCGGCCACAACGCCCATCCAATATCAGGCCGTTGGAGAGCACGCTCATTCGATCCCCGATATCGGTTTGGCATCGTTCCTGCATCGTATTGGACATTTACACCATACAACGCACGAACGATATCAGGACATGTAAAGTGGCCATCATATCTTATAGCTGAAGGATGTGTGTGAACAATAATGCAGTTTTGTTTATTTGCTTATTATTATTATTAGTTTATTTATGTATTTATTTATTATTATTATTATTATTATTATTATTATTATTATTATTATTATTATTATTATTATTATTTAGAACCACCCACTGGGCTCCTAAGAATAAAAAGATCAGGGATGGTTTAAATACATAAAATCCCAATTAGATTTTTTATTTATTTATTTTATTTTTATTTATGTATCAATGATATTATTATTATTTTATTTTTATTTATCTCTTCGTCTTCTTCTTCTTCTTCTTCTTCTTCTTCTTCTTCTTCTTCTTTCTTCTTCTTCTTCTATAAAAAGATCAGGGATGGTTTATAAACCTAAAAACTCTAATTTATTTTTTTTGTTTTATTTTTAGTTATTTATTTAATTTTTTATTTATGTGTTATTGATATTATTATTACTACCATTAATTGTTTTTTATTTATGTATTTATTATTATTATTATTATTATTATTATTATGTAGAACCGCCCACTGGACTCTTAAGGATAAAAAGATAAGGGATGGTTTATAGACATAAAAACTACAATTTTATTTTTTATTTTTATTTATCTATTATTATTATTATTATTATTATTATTATTATTATCATTATTATTATTAGTACTAATATTATTATAATTATTATTATGTAGAACCGCCCACTAGACTCTTAAGGATAAAAAGATCAGGGATGGTTTATATACATAAAAACTACAATTTTATTTTTTGTTTTATTTTAATGTATTATTGATATTTTTTTATTAGTTGTATTTATTATTGATATTATTATTATTATTATTATGTAGAACCTCCCACTTGACCCCTAAACATAAAAAGACCAGGGATGGTTTATAGACATAAAAACTACCATTTAATTTTTTGTTTTATTTTTATTTATGTATTATTGTTGTTATTATTATTATTATTATTATTATTATTATTTATTATTATTATTTGTTTTATTTATTATTGATATTATTATTATTATTATTATTATTATTATTATTATTATTATTATTATTATGTAAAACTGCCAACTTGACCCCTAAGCATAAAATGATCAGTGATGGTTTATACATAAAAGCTCCCCCCGGTTTATTCCGGTTACATAACATGCGCCCACGTAGGAGACATATATAAACCCTGACGGCGTCACTTTACATTCATACCGTGGTGTAATTCATGTGTAGGCGTCTATAGGTAAACACTGCGGAGCAGATACTGTACAATGTGGGAATCGCTTATTATCACTCAGTTCTCTATGAAGAATCCGAGATAAGACATGGATACATTGTATCACATAATACAGAACTATATGTAAACATGGTAACACTTCTTCATATGGACCCAGCAGTTTTTAGGCTTTTCCTTATATTTGGAACATGAGATTTCTTCACATTTCTCCTTTTTTTTAAACCTTATATTGAAGTCTGTAGATAGAGGAAGAAGACGCCTAAAACTCCATAAGTGACTGCATAATAAAGGACATAAAGATCCTCAGGTCCCAAAACTCTTTATATTTATTGTGTTTTATCATTCAACAAAGAAATAGAACTGACCCAATAATGAAGTAAAATGTGAGGTTACATAATGGTGCGGTTCCAGCACACACATTTATTCACATGCACTTTTGCAACATTTTTTGCTTGTCATAACCCAACAAATATGTTTTTATTGTATTTTACATTTTTTTAAGTATTATTTTTTGCATTTGTTGGATCGGCTGTGTTCACATGTTGCGTTATTTTCATGAGTTTAATGCAAATTAAAATCCGCGTCTTACTGCACCAGAAAAGCTCTGAGATTCCAGTAATCTCCTGCACTTCCGCTGTTTTTTTCTCCTTACTGAAATGGAAACCGCTGCGATTTCAGAAGAAGCAGCGACAATTCTTTCAGCATATTTGCAGCATTGAAAGCAACGAGAGAGTGCAAAAACACAAACGCTACAGGTTTTTTCTTGCTGCATTTTTGTAGTGTTTTTTTTTCAGCTTTTTTTGGTAAAAGAAGACTAACTTCATTTAACCCCTTCATGACCAAGGGCGTAACAGCACATCCTTGGTCGCCTCCCTCCCTTTGATGCGAGCTCAGGCACTGAGCTCGCATCATTCCCTGTGCATGTCACGGCTGATCTGATCAGCTGAGATATGTAATTAACAATATTTACACTAAACGTGTGACAATACCTTGCAATATATAAATAAAAAGCAAGTGCTATAAAAACACAGGGTTCTTGGTACATGTGTTTTTTGTTTTTTTCACAAAAGTTCAAGACCATCCCACCACGTCAAGGTGTACCCACTGCAGGACGGTCCCTACTCTAACTAATTTAAAACCTTCCCTTGTGTCTACTGACCTAAAAAAAGCAGGAGGAAGAGTGTAACAGTGTGATCTGGGTCCCAAAATGGATACACAGCAATGGGAGGCAGAAAATATACTCCGCTGAGTAAAAGGAGGGGCGGGGCTCTCCCAAACTTGTAATGAAATTAGGGGCTAAATTGAACATACACAAAAAACTGAGTCAGAGCTGACATTAGTGAACATGGCTGTAAGAGCATGTTCACACTGATCACTAGATAGACTACACCTTAGGGAGAAAAGTATATACACAAAATGTGTGAAAATACTCTGCAATAAATAAATAAAAAGCAAGCTGTAATCTGCCTGGTGATTAGTGTGAACATGCTCTTCCAGGCATGTTCACTAGTGTCTGCTCTGACTCAGTTTTTTGCGTATGTTCAATGTATCTCCCTATTTCATTACAAGTTTGGGAGAGCCCCACCCCTCCTTTTACTGGTACCCAGGTCACTCTCTTACACTCTTCATCCTGTTTTTTTTAAGTCAGAAGACACAAGGGCAGGTTTTAAATCATTTAGAGTAGGGACAATCCCAAAGTGGCTACACCTTGACGTGGTGGGATGGCTTTTTACCTTTTTGCAAAAACGTACGTACTAAGTACCCTGTGTTTTTATAGCAGTTGTTTTTCATTTATTTATTGCAGAGTATTTTCACACATTTTGTGTATATTCTTTTCTCCTTAAGGTTCAGTCTGTCTAGTGATCAGTGTGAACATGCTATTCCAATGCATGTTCACTAATGTCTGCTCTGGCTCAGTTTTTTGTGTTTGTTCTATTTAGCTCCTTGTTTCATTACAAGTTTGGGAGAACTCCACCCACCTTTTTACTGAGAGGAGCATTTATTTTACCTCTCAAGTCACACTCTGCATCTGCTTTTCTGAGGTCAGTAAGCACACGGGCAGGTTTTAAAATAGAGTAGGGACCATCCTGAAGTGGGTACACCTTGACGTGGTGGGATGGCTTTTTACCTTTTTGCAAAAACGTATGTACTAAGTACCCTGTGTTTTTATAGCACTTGATTTTTATTTATTTATTGCAGGCTATTTTCACACATCTGTGTATATACTTTTCTCCTTAAGGTTTAGTCTGTCCGGTGGTCAGTGTGAAAATGCTCTTCCAGACATGTTCACTAATGTCCGCACAGACTCAGTTTTTTGTGTATGTTCACATGTAGTTAACAGCATCAATTGGATCAGCGATCACTGTTAACCCTTTGTATCATGCTGTCAATCATTGACAGTGTGATCCAAAGCACCTCGGAGATTGCGCTGTTCCTTGCCGGAATCGGAGGTCCTGTGATTCAATCATGGGACCTCAGTGCGTTCCCATGACAGCCATGGTCAGCTGATGACCCTGTTACGGAAAAAAAACTATGTTTTGACCCCCAACTAACGTTGGCCATTCCCAGATTGCTCTTTGGCCTCCATTTATTTATGGCTTCCTTCTAGAGCAGAACCCTAGTCCCCAATAGTCCAGGGATTGCTGGAAATGTCCTGAATTTGCAGAACCAACCTCGGCAAGCCCTGGCATGAAAGGGTCGGGATGTAGTTTAAGTAAACATTTTCCAAAAGTGTCCACTTTTGGGCATCCTTGGGGTGTTCCTGGGCACAGACCTTATTTAGATGTCGGTAAGCGTCCTAGACCCCAGTATTACACCACATTTCCCAATCACAGATGATGAGAACATTACTATAATGTCACTTTCTATGTATCTGTATGATGTTCTGTGTTATAATGCTGCAATATGATTTTTCATAGCGGGGTGGACCGGACTAGTGGGCGCCTGTGGGGTTAATATCAATATTTTTTGGATTATTTTTTTCCATGAACTGATGATAATCCTTATACCAAAGCCATCATTTCCTTGCACAACAGGACATCGGATACATTAACCGGTGCTGACAATTACAATGTATCATTATTACAATGTTGTGACTGTTCTGTTACCATTTGTGGCTGATGATGGGTCTCAGTGTTGGACGGGAGACATCGAATCTATTGCATTTCTTCCCATGAAGGCTGCGGAAACACCTGGTACGGTGGAATTTCATTTCAGGCCAATTGCTGGGATATAATGAAGAGGGATGAATGAATTATCTCCATTTCTACCGATAATAGCCTAAAACCTAATGCAATGGTCTGATGTGGAATGATGAGCTTTATGGCCACCAATCAGCCCTAGATTTACACACATTATTAAGCATCATGATGTTCATTATGATGAACTTTAGGCTGAGATATCATAATGATGGGGTCGGTCCAGCTCGCTGATGAAGATCATCAGATGTTTATTTAACAACGGAAGGGTTATTTGGGCGCAGATAGATCCTCCTTAGGTGAGACGGTTCCAAATTTGCAGCCAGTGTACAGTACAGATGGCAAAGGAGCTCATTGACAAAGAAGGGTCCCTTGTTGCATTTCTCCATGCTGGAAGGTCCAAAATATTCAAGGTCACTGGTGTTACTCGCTGCCTGTTTTACCTGTCAACAGGAGGCTTGTGACAGCTGTTGTTTTTAAATGTGATTAATTTCAATTAGAACAGCAAGGGTTACCGACAGTTTCCTTGCTGGTAATTTGTCTCAGCTGTAGCTGGTTTGTAACCACTCCCCATCCCTTGAAGTAGTCAATCTCCTGTAATAGATTAATAATAATAGATTCATTTACTGACCACTGTGGAGTGAGGAGGCGTCTTGCTGTTGCTGGAGTTCTGCTATTAGAGTCATGTGGACTGCAGTCCGGGTGTTCTGCTGCAGCCATCAAGTTTGTTGTATCCTTTTGTCTTGGTTCCCAGTTTGTCTACTGCCTGTGTTTTATTACAAGAGTGGTGACATCCAGTACCATTACTAACCATTGCATCAGGGTTAGTAAAGGTAACAGCTAGGGACTAGGCATGTGATTCCTGCGGGGGGAAGGACCTGCTTAGGGATGTTAGGGGAGCTCAGCAGCAGTCACAGGTGTCAGTAGGTATTCCATCCTCCAATCCCTATTGGTAGGGTGTTCCTTTCTTTTTTCCATACCATTCTACCTCAGTGTTGTGCCGTACACTGGACAACCACTCATCCGAGGGGGGCACTACCAATTCTAGAATACTGATAGCAAGTGTCCCAGAAATACTAACCTCTTGGGTCCAGGCTGGTCTCTCCAAAAGGGGTCCTCATTTGTATATATATATATATATACTGTGATCTTAAGTAAATGGAGCAACCATGGATCAGGACAAACATACAACTGACACTTTTACTGTATATAAGCAGAGGTCCCGAACTTTAGTCCTCAAGACCCACCAACAGTCCATGTTTTCAGGATTTCCTTAGCATTTGGCAGTTGGTAATTTAATCTCCTGCACAGGTGATGATTCCAACTCTCAAATGCTAAGGAAATCCTGAAAACATGGACTGTTGGTGGGCCTTGAGGACTGGAGTTGGGGACTTTTGCAGTATGGTATAATAAGTCAGTGGAATAGGGGGGGGGAGGTCTTCATCTTTTTCTTTCTTTTTTCCTGGGGCCTCCAGTAGTCTTCATTTAGTACTTGACCCATCGGTTTTTATTTTATTTAACATGTATGTTACGGTTTGCACTTACTCATCTGTTCCTCTTTCTCTTCCATCTGTTGTGTTGAACCCTTTGGACACAATTCTCACCCATCTGAAGTCAATCAGTGATTTTTGTTTATTGTTTATATTCTGTTACTTTTTCGCTTCATTATTATAATTGTTACTATTACTGTTGACTTTTCTTCATCTTTCCTTTAACCATTGATTCCAATCCATTTTTACTTTTCCAATGACGTCAAGGTTATTGACTTTTTATATCTGTTGTTCTGCACCCTATTGATATTTGCCTCTCCGGCACATATTGTATAGATATATATTACGGCTGCTCAGACATAAGTCTGCCGGCCCCGGCAGCAGAGCGTTATTTATTACAGGACAGATAAGTCTGGAGGATTGATACTGTACGTACAAATCATCCCACCAGAGGCTTTCATGCCTACAACAGCTAAGGTCATATAAGCTGGATGGAAGACAAGAAGGTCATTAAATGACCAATTTACGGGGACCCCGACCCAAATAACGGCCCGATTATATGTGTATCACTTTATAGCAAGACTTTCAATATTGCATTTAGTATCAACTCATAATAAGATTACACTGCATATAGTGGTTGGTTAGCTTCGCTGAAATGTAATGATACATTGTTTTTTTCATCATACTAACTGGAATTCTTTTTAATTTCCTAATGGATACATTTTCTAAAATTGCTCTCATTGGAGATACAGGCTCCATCTCTAAGTTTCAGTTGAGTCTGAGCTAGTGGGTGGAAACTACCTGATATGATGTCTCTCATACACAGCACACACAGACATGAGGGATTCCTGCTCCTCTGTCTGTAAGCTGCAGTTGTCTCTGACCTAGTGGGTGATAACTAGCTAACATGATGTCTCCCATACACAGCATACACAGACATGAGGGATTCCTGCTCCTCTGTCTCTAGGTTTCAGTTGTCTCTGAGCTAGTGGGTGAAAACTACCTGATATGTTGTCTGCCATACACATCACACATAGACATGAGGGATGCTTGCTCCTCTGTATCGAAGTTTCAGTTGTCTCTGAGTTAGTGGGTGGAAACTAGCTGATATGATGTCTCCCATACACAGCACACACAGACATGAGGATTCCAGCTCCTCTGTCTCTAAGTTGCAGTTGTCTCTGAGCTAGTGGGTGAAAACTACCTGATATGATGTCTGCCATACACATAACACATAGACATAAGGGATTCCAGCTCCTCTGTCTCTAAGTTCCTGCTGTCTCTGAACTAGTGGATGGAAACTAGCTGATATGATGTCTCCCATACACAGCACACACAGAGGGATTCTTGATTTCCAACATCTAGGTCAGGGATCTCAAACTCCAGTCCTCAATGGCCACAAATAGTGGCTACTACTGGACATTAAAGGAACAAAAAGAAAGGTGTTGAGTGAGAGTGAAAAAGAGAGAGCTAGAGAGAGGCAAAAACACAGTTAAAACCAATTTTCTAGTAAGTATTTAATCTCTCCACAGTGCTGGATTCACATCTTCATTGCTCAGTACTTCTGTGTAATGTTCTCCATACAGCTGCTGTTCCTGAACATGCACTACCTAGATCAGGTATCTTAAACGCCAGTCCTCAAGAGCCACAAACACTGTTTTCAGGATTTCCTTAGCATTGTACAGGGGTTGGAATCATTACCTGTGCAATACTAAGGAAATCCTGAAAGCATGCAGTGTTTGTGGCCCTTCAGAACTGGAGTTCGAGATCCCTGATCTAGGTAGTGCATGTTCAGCAACAGCAGCTGTATAGAGAACATTACATAGAAGTACTTAGCAGTGTAACTGTGAATCCAGCTCCGTGGTGAGAAAAAAAAAGCTTTTGCTCACTTTCCTGTCTCTCTCTCTCTGTATATCTGTACATGTACAGTTAGGGCCAGAAATATTTGGACAGTGACACAAGTTTTGTTATTTTAGCTGTTTACAAAAACATGTTCAGAAATACAATCATATATATAATATGGGCTGAAAGTGCACACTCCCAGCTGCAATATGAGAGTTTCCACATCCAAATCGGAGAAAGGGTTTAGGAATCATAGCTCTGTAATGCATAGCCTCCTCTTTTTCAAGGGACCAAAAGTAATTGGACAATGGACTCTAAGGGCTGCAATTAACTCTGAAGGCGTCTCCCTCGTTAACCTGTAATCAATGAAGTAGTTAAAAGGTCAGGGGTGGATTCCAGGTGTGTGGTTTTGCATTTGGAAGCTGTTGCTGTGACCAGACAACATGCGGTCAAAGGAACTCTCAATTGAGGTGAAGCAGAACATCCTGAGGCTGAAAAAAAAAGAAAAAATCCATCAGAGAGATAGCAGACATGCTTGGAGTAGCAAAATCAACAGTTGGGTACATTCTGAGAAAAAAGGAATTGACTGGTGAGCTTGGGAACTCTAAAAGGCCTGGGCGTCCACAGATGACAACAGTGGTGGATGATCGCCGCATACTTTATTTGGTGAAGAAGAACCCGTTCACAACATCAACTGAAGTCCAGAACACTCTCAGTGAAGTAGGTGTATCTGTCTCTAAGTCAACAGTAAAGAGAAGACTCCATGACAGTAAATACAAAGGGTTCACATCTAGATGCAAACCATTCATCAATTCCAAAAATAGACAGGCCAGAGTTAAATTTGCTGAAAAACACCTCAAGAAGCCAGCTCAGTTCTGGAAAAGTATTCTATGGACAGATGAGACAAAGATCAACCTGTACCAGAATGATGGGAAGAAAAAAGTTTGGAGAAGAAAGGGAACGGCACATGATCCAAGGCACACCACATCCTCTGTAAAACATGGTGGAGGCAACGTGATGGCATGGGCATGCATGGCTTTCAATGGCACTGGGTCACTTGTGTTTATTGATGACATAACAGCAGACAAGAGTAGCCGGATGAATTCTGAAGTGTACCGGGATATACTTTCAGCCCAGATTCAGCCAAATGCTGCAAAGTTGATTGGACGGCGCTTCATAGTACAGATGGACAATGACCCCAAGCATACAGCCAAAGCTACCCAGGAGTTCATGAGTGCAAAAAAGTGGAACATTCTGCAATGGCCAAGTCAATCACCAGATCTTAACCCAATTGAGCATGCATTTCACTTGCTCAAATCCAGACTTAAGACGGAAAGACCCACAAACAAGCAAGACCTGAAGGCTGCGGCTGTAAAGGCCTGGCAAAGCATTAAGAAGGAGGAAACCCAGCGTTTGGTGATGTCCATGGGTTCCAGACTTAAGGCAGTGATTGCCTCCAAAGGATTCGCAACAAAATATTGAAAATAAAAATATTTTGTTTGGGTTATGTTTATTTGTCCAATTACTTTTGACCTCCTAAAATGTGGAGTGTTTGTAAAGAAATGTGTACAATTCCTACATTTTCTATCAGATAATTTTGTTCAACCCTTCAAATTAATCGTTACAATCTGCACTTGAATTCTGTTGTAGAGGTTTCATTTCAAATGCAATGTGGTGGCATGCAGAGCCCAACTCGCGAAAATTGTGTCACTGTCCAAATATTTCTGGCCCTAACTGTATATATAGTTTTTCGTAGAAGTGATAGAAGCCAAAGGGATATTTCTGCATTGCCTGCACCCTTTATATCAAGTATAGGGGTGTTATCAGTCATTGTATAGGAGGAGGTGAGCTGTGATATCACCTATTGTGAATGGTGGATCCTGTGTTATCTACTGTATGTAGAAATGCTATCAGTCATTGGACAGGAGGATGAGGTGAGCTGTGACATCACCTATTGTGAATGGTGGATCCTGTGTTATCTACTCTATATAGAGATGTTATCCGTCATTATACAGGAGGAGGAGGTGAGCTGTGACATCACCTATTGTGAATGGTGGATCTTGTGTTATCTACTGTATATAGAGGTGTTATCAGTCATTGTACAGGAGGAGGAGGTGAGCTGTGACATCACCTATTGTGAATGGTGGATCCTGAGTTATCTACTATATATAGAGGTGTTATCAGTCATTATACAGTAGGAGGAGGAGAGCTGTGATATCACCTATTGTGAATGGTGGATCCTGTGTTATCTACTTTATATAGAGGTGTTATCAGTCATTGTACAGGAGGAGGAGGTGAGCTGTGATATCACCTATTGTGAGCGGTGAATCCTGTGTTATCTGCTGTATATAGAGGTGTTATCAGTCATTGTACAGGAGGAGGAGAGCTGTGATATCACCTATTGTGAATGGTGGATCCTGTGTTATCTACTTTATATAGAGGTGTTATCAGTCATTGTACAGGAGGAGGAGGTGAGCTGTGATATCACCTATTGTGAGCGGTGAATCCTGTGTTATCTGCTGTATATAGAGGTGTTATCAGTCATTGTACAGGAGGAGGTGAGCTGTGATATCATCTATTGTGAATGGTGGATCCTGTGTTATTTACTGTATATAGAGGTGTTATCAGTCATTGTACAGGAGGAGGAGGTGAGCTGTGACATCACCTATTGTGAATGGTGGATCCTGTGTTATCTACTGTATATAGAGGTGTTATCAGTCATTGTACAGGAGGAGGAGGTGAGCTGTGATATCACCTATTGTGAATGGTGGATCCTGTGTTATCTACTGTATATAGAGGTGTTATCAGTCATTGAACAGGAGGAGGAGGTGAGCTGTGATATCATCTATTGTGAATGGTGGATCCTGTGTTATCTACTGTATATAGAGGTGTTATCAGTCATTGTACAGGAGGAGGAGGTGAGCTGTGATATCACTTATGTGAACAGTGGATCTCTTACTGTTGTTGTCTTATTGTTGTGTCTTGTATGTAGTTATCAAACCCAGACAATTCTTTGAAAAAACAAGAAGAAACCAAAATAAAATCATAGCTTGGGTCCCGGCTCACCCATCCCCCTCGTCGCCCCTTCCTCTGATATTATTATGAATATTGTCCAGACAGTAACAGCATAATTTGCTGAGTTTCTCCAGGAATAATGAGTCTTTGAAAATGATCAGTCTTTCATTTGGTAAATAACAACACAGGATTGCTCAACCAAGTATCAAAAAGCAGCTTAAGGACTCATTAGCTCTTCCTATCTCCAGGTCCCTTAAATTGAAACAAGGTCTTTTGAAAACTGTAATTAGTTTACCTCCAGCCTTCCGTACTGTGTGTTGTCTGGTGCAGACCATGAATATTAATGGCGTATCATGCAGATCACAAGCCACGTTTGATGCTTTATGGTAATGGAGAAAACTTTACTGTGGGTGTTCAAAGGTGCAAACTTTACTGCGATTCGTATAGGTCACCTGCAAAAATGTAATTACTAGGATATAACTTGGTTTCTTCCACACTTGTGATTGCAACAGGTAATGGGGTTATATACTCCGCTAATTATAATATTTTACACGGTCTTTTAATTCAATGATGTAATGAAATCTTAACAAGCGTTTTCCTATAAAGAGGTGAGAAGAGGATAAGGTCTATTGAGTCATTGTGAGGCATCAAAGTACTCTATGGAGACCTAGGAGCTCACCAGAAGACAATACTACTGTCGTGAGTGTGCTGGGTCTTGATATTACCTCTAGAAAACCTGGGGTCAGGAGGTCCCAACCTCCTATTGAAGTCACTTGACCGCTATCTTGTAAATATTCTTTCCTTTCTATAGTGAAGCAGTTAAGGATCCTTTCCCAGCTGGCTGACAGTTCTCTTAGAATTTATCCCACCTTCAGCTTGTAATTACCTCTCCCTTCTGCTATATTTACCGACCATTGTTGAATATAGATCCTCTATACTGACCAGGGTGAAGGAGCTTGTTTATGAAAAGCTGAGGTGTTCTGACTTTACTCCATGCAGGATTTAGAATCACTATACCTTTTGGAGACCTGGGGTCAGGAGGTCTCAGTGTTCTTTAAAGTTCACTTGTTATCTTACAGATTTACTTTCCCTTCTCTGCTGAAGCAGTTAAGGACCCTTTTTCTTCTTGCTGAAAGTTCTCTTTGCCTTTATCCAGCTGTAGTTTGTGATTATCTCTCCCTTCCACTATACTTACTGGCTATTGCTGGATAAAGAATCTCTATACTGACCATGGTGAAGGAGCTTGATTCTGAAAGGCAGAGGGGTTCATCCCTCTAGCAGCAGACAAAATGCCAACTGGAGAAGATTTTGGAGTCCTTTTAGGTTTGTTACCTTGTTTGTGTTTCCCGTTTGTTTCTTTGCTCTCCTGCCCCTTCACTCCTTTGGGTAGAAGGAGGAACATCTAAGTGAGTCGTATCTAGGAGCATTGGAAAGTATGGGACCCAGGCATCCCCACACCTAAGGGTAATCTTATGGAAAAGGATAGCCTAGTGTGAGGGTCATTTTAGGTTCCCTTATTCCCTTGTTTTCCTAGAGTCACAACATAACACATACCTGGAGTGTTTACTTGCTACTAGAGTCATTTTTCTCATGTTCTGACCTACATGGTGGCAAATACTAATCAATAAGTTCATCATGTCCCGCGATATGAAGATGCTACTTTTTTTCCTTGTTAAGTAATACGTTTAAGTAAAACTAGCTCTAAGATTCGCCATCTGATGGAACATGCCATACTTTATTTTTCATATGGAGTTTCCATATTGCTGCTCCTTGGAGGTAAAGTACGACTGTATACATTTTGTTGGTGCCATATCATGTCTTGTACTTGTGCTAAAATTACTATCATCTCAATATTATTAGAATATGAAGAAAATTCCTTGACTTTAGGATTCAATCCATTGCCCAGTCTTTTCAGTTTATTATGCATATAAATCTGATGACTTGATGATCTACATATATGTACAAATGTATGTAAGACTTTCCTTGATTTCCTATTCTGGACACATCATTGGTGCAACCATACAGGAACCCAATAGGTGAGGGGACCCATTTTTACCTGCAAAAGTGCTGGAATTGTTCATTCCAATTAATAAAATACAATGATAAATTATTGGAGTGGTAATGGCCCATTTATTGTTCTTGCACAGGGGGTTCTTCTGTCATGTCCACCGGTGTCTGGACCTGAATCTGACTAATATTTATAATTAGAATGATGGAATGGTAGAGTGGGAAGAGACCTCCTGGGTCATCGTGTGAAGGGACTTCCAGTATCATCGTGTGAAGGGATGTCCTGGGTCACTGTGTAAAGGGACCTCCTGTATCATCATGTGAAGGGATCTCCTAGGTCATTGCGTGAAGGGACCTCCTGGATCATCATATGGAGGGTCCTCTTGGGTCATTGTGTGAAGGGATCTCGAGGGTCATCATGTGATGGAACCTCCTGGGTCAACATGTGAATGGACTTCATGGGTCATCATGTGAAGGGACCTTCTAATTAATTGTGTGAAGAGACCTCATAGGTCATCATGAGAAGGGACTTCCTGGGTTATCATGTGAAGAGACCTTCTGGGTCATTGTGTGAAGGAGCCTCATGGGTCATCGTGTGAAGGGGAACTCCTGGGTCACCGTATGAAGGAACCTCCTGGGTCAACATGTGAAGGGACGTCATGGGTCATCATGTGAAGGGACCTTCTAATTAATTGTGTGAAGAGACCTCATAGGTCATCATGAGAAGGGACTTCCTGGGTTATCATGTGAGGGGACCTTCTGGGTCATCATGTGAAGGGACCTTCTGGGTCATTGTTAGAAGGAGCCTCATGGGTCATCGTGTGAAGGGAACTCCTGGGTCACCGTATGAAGGAACCTCCTGGGTCATCATGTGAAGGGACCTTCTGGTTAGTTGTGTGAAGAGACTTCATAGGTCATCATGAGAAGGAGCCTCTTGGGTCGTCATGTGAAGGGAACTCCTGGGTCATCTGTTCCATCCCCCTGTTCAAAGCAGGATTCACTAAATCATCCCAAACGATATTTGTCTGTCCAGCCTTTGTGTGAAGACATCCATTGAAGGAGAACTAGGATGTATCACCATAATCATTGAATCTAGATAAAGTGAGGTCATGAGATCATTATTCCCCAATACCTTGCCCTGGTCAGACCCCACCTGGATTACTAGATTGAGTTCTGGGAGTCCCAATTCAAGAAAAACATCAATATATTGGAGAAAGTCCAGAGAAGAGCAACTAAGATGGTAGAAGGTTTGTCCTATGAAGACCGACTAAAAGAACTAGGAATGTTTAGTTTGCAAAACAGAAGGCTGAGAAGAGACTTACTAGCTGTCTACAAATATCTGAAAGGTTTTCACAGTGCAGAGGGAACAACCCTATTCTCATTAGCACTAGATAGTACAATAAACAATGAGAAGAAACTAAAAGGAAGGAGATACAGATTAGACATTACAAAAAACTTTCTGACTGTGAGGGCAGTCGGGGAGCAGAACAAGCGGCTCGAGAGGTTGTGAGTTCTCCTTCAATGTGAATTTTCAAGCAGAAGTTGGATAAACATTGAGCTGGGATGATTTAGGAGCTGGAGTTGGACCTGATGGTCTTGAGGTTCCTTCTAACTCTACCATTCAATGATTCTGACTCACCACCTCTCATGACCGCCTGTCCCACTCATGATCACCCTCACTGTTAAAAAGTTTTTTCTAATATCTAATCCAGGGGTCTCAAACTCGGCTGGGTTGGTGGGCCGCACATAGAAAAACATTTACAGTGGGGGGCCGCATCCCTTGTAGGATGAAGTGATATTTTTAGTAATACCAGAATTTTTTGCTCAATGTAGTAAAGTACAAATTCTGATCCCTTTCTTGTAGTAATGTCCCCATCCTGTAGTAATGTCCTTTTCTACTGATTTCCCCCATTCTGATCCCCTTTTCTAGTGATGTCCCTCATCGATCATGGTCCCCTTTTGTAGTGATGTCCACCATCCTGATCCCCTTTCCTAGTGATGTCCCCCTTCCTGATCTCCTTTTCTAGTGTTATCCTCCACCCCATTCCCCTTTAGTAGTGATGTCCCCCATCTTGATCCCCTTTAGTGATGATGTCCCCCATCCTGATCCCCTTTTATAGTGATGTCCCCCATCCTGATCTACTTTTATAGTGATGCCCCCCGTCCTGTTTTACCTTCTCTTTACACACTCAAATACACACTCTATCATACTCACACACAAACCTACACACAAACCCCCCCACACACACACACACATACTCTCACACACACTCTCACACATCCTCATACACACTCTTACACTCACACTCATACACACACTGAAACTCGCACACACTTTCTTATACACACATCCTCAGAGGCCTGCAGGTGACGTCATATTCTGCCGTCAGCTGCGGGCCTCTCATTGGCTGGCAGCTTGCATTTATCTTGCTGAGTGGCAGAGCTTGTTAGTGCTGCGGACAGAAGTCATCACACAGCGGGGACTACAGCGGCCCCCTGCACTGGGGCGATGAATCATTATGTTGTCCAAGGTGCCGCGGGCCGCATAGTGAAGCCCCAGGGGCCGCATGCGGCCCTCGGGCCGCGAGTTTGAGACCCCTGATCTAATCTGTGTCTCCTCCCATTCAGTTTCATCCTATTGCTTCTAGTCTTTCCTTGTGGAAATGAGAATAAAACTGATCCCTCTACAGTGTGACAGTCCCTGATATATTTGTAGACAGCCTGTCCACTTGTTGATCACCCTCTTTGTTAAAAAGTTTTTTCTAGTATCCAATCTGTGTCTCCATCCATTCCGTTTCATCCCATTGCTTCTAGACTTTCCTTGTGGAAATGAGAATAAAGCTGATCCCTCTACAGTATGACAGCCTTTCAGACAGTTGTAGACAGCTATTAAGTCTCCTGATCAATTCTAATATATACAACCAAGATTCCGAGAAAGAAGAAAAGGAAAAAACTAGAATGCAATGATTTGTAAATCTTTTAAAGCCATATTTTATTTACAGCAGAACGTAGATAGCAGATCTGAAGGTGAATGTTAGACACGCCTCTTCACAGACTAGTGACCTCCGACCATCTTTGCTTCTGAGAGACTCTGCCTCTCTAACATGCTCTTTTTATACACAGTCATACAACTTACCCTCCTTGTTCGATTAGTGTTATTTACTTTTCTTTACCCCCACTGCCCTGGGTTCCAGCTTCTCCAAGTTGTTTTTCTGCCTTCAATTCCTAAATTAGTTTCTTTTTGCAAATAAAATGAAAAAATGTCTAACTTTCCCCTTCCGTTGTGTCTGTTGTGAATCAATATGGATTTCCAAACCATAACATTCTTGTTTCCTTTACATTTTATACATCATTCAGACTACTTTGGGATTGTAGGTTTTCTCTTCCTGGCCTCTAACAACAAGAAATCTGAGCAGTTTTTTGTTGCAAAATAAATGAAAGGGTTAATTCTAAACCATTTTTTCATTCAAAAGTTTCATTGTATTGTTTTCCGTGCGGGATCCGACATCTGCCCTTGTCATCCTGACCTCCATAGCAACCTAACATTTTTAGAAGAAGTAAATGGCAGACTAGAGGCATAGCATTCATTTGATTTGTGTCCTCAGGCTCCATTTGTCTGCAGTGAAACACAGTAATAAAATAGTAGAAGTCGATTACTCATGGCTTGGCATTGCTACAGTCATGTGATCATCTGGCACAACCAATCACATATATCATGAGAGTGCTGTATATTCTAACTGGGATAGTGCAGCAAAATATCAAGAGGTTATACGCAGAAATCATGTTATCCTTTCTGCTTATTAAATAAAAGGCATATACACTAAACCCATGTAGAAACATAGCAAATAGTATTACATTACATCATTACATTATCATTAGTCACTGTATTATGCTGATCTGGCACCTAATAATAAGTAAGTGACAGAGAAATAATAAGCAAGTGACAGACGAATAATAATCAAGTATCAATGGTATTATATGCAAGTGATACAGGGACAATTAATAAGGATGACAAGCAAGTGAAACAAGTGGCACTAAGAAGTGTTTGAGTGTCTTTGCGAGTATATGCAATTGATAGTGGGATAATAAGCAAGTGACTTGCAGCTGATAAACAAGTAAAACAAATAATGAGCAAGCAATACTGGATAAATATATAAGGAGCGCTAGAACAATGGACAAATTAAACAGAGATATTAAGCAAGTGACACAAGAATCATAAGCAATTGACACAGTGATAATGAGTAAGGTATACAGGAAACAAAGTATAATTGAGATAATTTTAAGACAACCAATCATATAGTATAATATTACATCATTACATTATCATTAGTCACTGTATTATGCTGATCTGGCACCTAATAATAAGTAAGTGACAAAGAAATAATAAACAAGTGACAGACGAATAATAAGCAAGTATCAATGGTATTATATGCAAGTGATACAGGGACAATTAGTAAGGATGACAAGCAAGTGAAACAAGTGGCACTAAGAAATATTTGAGTGTCTTTGTAAGTATACACAATCAATAGTAGGATAATGAGCAAATGACTTGGAGCTGATAAACAAGTAACACAGATAATAAGCAAGCAATACTAGATAAATATGTAAGGCGTGCTGGAATAATGAACAAATTAAACAGATAATAAGCAAGTGGCACGAGAAACAAAGTATAATTGAGATAATTTTAAGACAAACAATCGCATAGTATAACATTACAACATTACGTTATCATTAGGCACTGTATTGTGCTGATCTGGCAACTACTAATAAGCAAGTGACAAAAGAATAATAAGCAAGTGACAGAAGAATAACAAACAAGAATCAATGGAATTATGTGTAATTGATACAGTCAAACATAAAATAAGCAAGTGGGACTAAGAAAAATTAAGTGTCTTTGCAAATATAAGCAATTGATTGTGGGTTAACAAGCAAGTGACAATAAATAATAAGCAAGTGACAGATGAATAATAAGCAGGCATCATTGGAATTATATGTAATACAGGATGATAAGTGAAACTTAGATAAGTGGCACTAAGAAAAATTTAAGTGTCTTTGCAAATATAAGCAATTGATTGTGGGATAGTTAGCAAGTGACAACAAATAATAAGTGAGTATCAATGGTATTATATGCAAGTGATACAGGGACAATTATCAGGGATAATAAGCAAGTGAAACAAGCGGCACTTAAAAATATTTGAGTGTCTGCAAGTATAAGCAATTGATGGTTGGATAATGAGCAAGTGACTTGTGGCTGATAAACAAGAAAGATAGACAATAAGCAAGTGGTGCCGGAATAATGGACAAATTAAAAAGAGATAATAAGCAAGTGACACAGGAAAAACAATCAAGTGGCACAAGGATATTGAGCAATTGACACAGTGATAATGAGCAAGGTATATAGGCAACAAAGAATGATTGAGATCATTTTAAGACTACTGAGTGTTTTATACTGTGTTATTACTTGGAGAATGCAGAAAAATAATGAGAAGGTATACAAAGAAATAATTTTTAACACTTTTGCATATTAAATAAAGGGCATACACATTAAACTACTGTAGAAACATATGAAACATAGCACATAGTACAATATTACATTATTACATTATCACTAGGCACTGTATTGTGGTGAGATGGCAACTAATAATAAGCAAGTGACAGAAGAAAAATAAGCAAGTATCATTGGAATTATATGTATGTGATACAGTGAAACATAGATAAGCAAGTGGCACCAAGAACAATTTAAGAGTCTTTGCAAGTATAAGTAATTGATTGTGGGATAATAAGCAAGTGACAAAAATTAATAAGCAAATATCAATGGTGTCATATACAAGTGATACAAGGACAATTATCAAGGATGATAAGCAAGTGGCACTAAGAAATATTTAGGTGCCTTTGCAAGTATAAGCAATTGATCGTATGATAATGAGCAAGTGACTTGGGGCTGATAAATGAGTGAAACAGATAATAAGTAAGCAATACTGGATAAATATGTAAGGGGCACAGGAATAATGGACAAATTCAAAAGACATAATAAGCAAGTGACACGGATAATAGGCAAGTGGCACAACGATAATAAGCAATTGACAGTGATAATAAGCAAGGTATACAGGAAATTAGATAATTTTAAGTCATGGATAATTAGAAAGTGATTTAGGCATATTAAGGTGTCAACAAGATACTTAACAAACACCTTGAGGATAAAAAGCAAGTGACAATATATAATGAGGAAATATAATGCCTACAATAAAAAAGTGGCAGAAAAATAATAAGGAAGTGTAAAAAGGAAGACAAAATGATATCAGAACAATAAGAAAATGGCAGAGCACGAGAATAGCATAAGATGAGATGATATATGGGATAGTATAGAGTGTCTCCAGAATAATAAGCAAGTGACAGAAGAATACAAACAAACATTTTGTGGTTTCAGTGTCATGTAGCCATTGGTATTTCTATCACATGTACAGTAGATAAATCGCCTATATCCAGACTGTCTGATGGGATCATTATGGATCAATCCTCAGTGATGATGATGAGTGTAGTTAGTCTGGCGTTGTTCCGCGCTCTTCCTCTCCCTTCTCCCATATATTCAGCTGTATCCATTCGCTGTAGAGAGGCGGATAGCTATGAGGTAATTAAGAATCGTCTACCAGCTTTGCAATCAGATCTCAGAGTGATAGGATGGTTCCCTGTGGCTGATATTTGTTCTCTAAGATTCCCAATTGGAGAGTAAAGGGGAAAATCACTTACGACGGCACAGCTGGTGTTGCCTATTGCACGCGGGAGCTGGTTATAGATATTCCTTAAGCATTGCTGATGTAGACTAAACAGCTGCACCCGCTACTCAATACTCATTCACTCTTAGCCCTCATTGCATTGAGCAGAGCTTCACCCATCATCTAATCGCTTCTCTTTACTGTCCACATAACAATCCATCCAGATTCTCTTCTTACAAATAAACAATTGTCTTTGTTTAACAATTCCATCAAGTTTCCTCCAAATGGAAAAAATGAAATTCCAGTGAAATCATCATTATCTCTATCTATCTATCTATCTATCTATCTATCTATCTATCTATCTATCTATCTATCTATCTATCTATCTAATCTATGAAGATTAAAATCAGCTTTAGGGCCCTCTCCCATCAGAGTTTTGCACTGATCGCGGCAGTTGTGGTAAAAAAATGCAACTGCCGCGATTACCGCATAACGGCCGCACTTGTGGTTCACTTGCAGCAAGCCCCATGCAATGTCTATGGGGCTTACGGCAGGTGCGGCAAGTGTAGTATAGTTGCGGTTTCGGCACTTGCGGCCGGAAAAAGAACCGCGATCAGCCGCGGTTTTCCCGCGGCCGCATCTGCCGCAAGTGCCGAAACCACAACTATACTGCACTTGCCGCACCTTCCGTAAGCCCCATAGACATTGCATGGGGCTTGCCGCAAGTGAACCGCAAGTGCGGCCGTTATGCGGTAATCGCGGCAGTTGCATTTTTTTACCACAACTGCCGCGATCAGCGCAAAACACTGATGTGAAAGCAGCCTTATTGTCAGGACTAAATACACATTAGTTTTGCCAAAGCAAGTGTACAATAGGGAATAGAGATAGGGACTGTGGAGATTATGAGTAAGGTTTCCAGGATGTGGGCAGATCACTGATGGAAACTATAAGAACAATAGATGGGGCAGATCCAGGGTGGGGGCTATAAGAACAATGGATGGGGCAGATCCAGGGTGGGGGCTATAAGAACAATGGATGGGGCAGATCCAGGGTGGGGCTATAAGAACAATAGATGGGGCAGATCCAGTGTTGGGGCTATAAGAACAATGGATGGGGCAGATCCAGGGTGGGGCTAAAAGAACAATGGATGGGCAGATCCAGGGTGGGGGCTATAAGAACAATGGATGGGGCAGATCCAGGGTGGAGACTATAAGAATAATGGATGGGGCAGATCCAGGGTGGAGAATATAAGAACAATGGATGGGGCAGATCCAGGGTGAGGGCTATAAAACAATGGTTGGGCAGATGCAGGTGAGGGCTATAAGAACAATGGATGGGCAGATCCAGGGGAGGCTATAAGAACAATGGATGGGGCAGATCCAGGGGAGGGCTATAAGAACAATGGATGGGGCAGATCCAGGGGAGGGCTATAAGAACAATGGATGGGGCAGATCCAGGGTGAGGGCTATAAGAACAATGCATGGGGCAGATCCAGGGTGGGGGCTATAAGAACAATGGATGGGGCAGATCCAGGGTGGGGCTATAAGAACAATGGATGGGGCAGATCCAGGGTGGTGACTATAAGAATAATGGATGGGGCAGATCCAGGGTGGAGAATATAAGAACAATGGATGGGGCAGATCCAGGGTGAGGGCTATAAGAACAATGGTTGGGGCAGATGCAGGGTGAGGGCTATAAGAACAATGGATGGGGCAGATCCAGGGTGGGGCTATAAGAACAATGGATGGGGCAGATCCAGGGTGAGGGCTATAAGAACAATGGATGGGGCAGATCCAGGGTGGGGGCTATAAGACCAATGGATGGGGCAGACCCAGGCGGGGGGGCAATAAGAACAATGGATGGAGCAGATCATGGGGGACTATAAGAACAATGGATGGGGCAGATCCAGGGTGAGGGCTATAAGAACAATGGATGGGGCAGATCCAGGGTGAAGGCTATAAGAATAATGGATGGGCAGATCCAGGAGGGCTATAAGAACAATGGATGGGGCAGATCCAGGGGAGGCTATAAGAACAATGGATGACAATGGATGGGGCAGATCCAGGGTGAGGGCTATAAGAACAATGGATGGGGCAGATCCAGGGTGGAGACTATAAGAACAATGGATGGGGCAGATCCAGGGTGGAGGCTATAAGAACAATGGATGGGGCAGATCCAGGTGGAGGGCTATAAGAATAATGGATGGGGCAGATCCAGGTGGGGGCAATAAGAACAATGGATGGGCAGATCCAGGGTGAGGGCTATAAGAATAATGGATGGGGGCAGATCCAGGGTGGGGCTATAAGAACAATGGATGGGGCAGATCCAGGGTGGAGCTATAAGAACAATGGATGGGGCAGATTCAGGGTGGAGAATATAAGAACAATGGATGGGGAGATCCAGGGTGGAGGCTATAAGAACAATGGATGGGGCAGATCCAGGGTGAGGGCTATAAAACAATGGATGGGGCAGATCCAGGGTGGGGACTATAAGAACAATGGATGGGGCAGATCCAGGGTGGGGACTATAAGAACAATGGATGTGGCAGATCCAGGGTGGAGAATATAAGAACAATGGATGGGGCAGATCCAGGGTGGGGGCTATAAGAACAATGGATGGGGCAGATCCAGGGTGGGGGCTATAAGAACAATGGATGGGGCAGATCCAGGGTGGGGCTATAAGAACAATAGATGGGGCAGATCCAGGGTGGGGACTATAAGAACAATGGATGGGCAGATCCAGGGTGGAGAATATAAGAACAATGGATGGGGCAGATCCAGGTGGGGGCTATAAGAACAATGGATGGGCAGATCCAGGGTGAGGGCTATAAGAACAATGGATGGGGCAGATCCAGGGTGAGGGCTATAAGAAGAATGGATGGGGCAGATCCAGGGTGAGGCTATAAGAACAATGGATGGGGCAGATCCAGTGTTGGGGCTATAAGAAGAATGGATGGGGCAGATCCAGGGGAGGCTATAAGAACAATGGATGGGACAGATCCAGGGTTAGGGCTATAAGAACAATGGATGGGCAGATCCAGGGGAGGCTATAAGAACAATGGATGGGGGCAGATCCAGGGTGAGGGCTATAAGAACAATGGTTTAGGATAAGTCCATTCTTATAAGGATTTTCCTAGTAAGTACACTAGCCTCATCAGCTCCAATTGATTGATTTCCTAATATATTTATCTTGTATTGTGAAGAAGAATGGTGACAGATTTCTTTTAAATCTAAAACATTCCGGGGTGTAAGGAAAACATTATTATGTGTGGTTTATTCCAGAATGTTCTTAGAGGCTTTGACATAACATGAACGCTCCTCTGGGGCCCCGGAGTTAACGCCGTTGAATTGAACTTTTTACCTGTTTTTCTTGACATTTCCTCCTTTATAACACAAGCCGTGGAGTAAAGAACAATAATAAACTAAAGTAAGAAGCAGCTGTCTGTATCGGCTCTTTTTGATTTTACAATCAGCATCTGTTTTGCTTAAATGCCCCTTTATATCAGCACTAAAAACAAAAAAAAACAGGAACCTATAACGGGTTTTATTATCAATTTGCGCAGCCGTTCGCCCGATCCCCGCGCCACATCGTGTCGTTGGCGTCCCGTCCTCCGTCAGCTTCCTATGCATGCCTCATTATTTCATATGATTGAACCAACTAAATTTAGACCGCTGATTAAAGTCAAAGCCGACGAGCTCCTCCAAACCGGGTTTACAATCGAAATGATGAATTTCACACATAAAACTTCACATAGTCCTCTGACACTAAACTGAAATTACATTTTTTTTTTCTCGTTCGCGTTTTAGGGTTGCAAAGTACCAAACTGTTTCCTGGGAAACGGAATTCGGCTAATGTGTCTGAACGAGACGCATTACTGCATGTTGGGTCTGATTAGGCTAAGTTAATGCGAGAAGCTGTACATAGTGTAATGAGCAGAGCCGTGCCGGCTGGTACCGCTACTAACTCCTCTTTTCTTTAAGAAGCTAGTGGATGATAATTATCACAACATGCTTAAAGGGTTTGTCCACTTTATCATTCAAATGAGCCCCAAAACAGCTCATCATAAGTTTTTCCAATACTGTGATTCCTACTGATTGGCTGTAATGTATTATTATTATTATTATTAATATTATTAATGTATGATTGAACCAACTCCTCAATGTCCCTCCTCCCTGATGCCACAAAAATCTCACACTGCTCAGTACAAGCTGCAACTGAGAGGAGACTGAATTCACTTTGACTCATGAGCTTTCTCACTCTCCAGCTGGACTCCTAACATTCTCATTTTAAGAATTGGAATTTACAGATGTTTGGACCCAAACCAACTCCTCAGTGTTCCTCCTCCCTGCTGAAATCTCACACAGCTCAGTAGAGTCTCCAACTGTCAGGCTGGGTGGGCGGAGACTGAACTCACTTAGATTCATGAGCTTTCTCTCTCTATATCTGGACTCATAACTTACTCATTTTAATAATTGGAATCTACAGGCTTTCAGACCCAAACCAACTCCTCAGTGTTCCTCCTCCCTGCTGAAATCTCACACAGCTCAGTAGAGACTCCAACTGTCAGGCTGGGTGGGCGGAGACTGAACTCACTCAGATTCATGAGCTTTCTCTCTATATATCTGGACTCATAACTTACTCATTTTAATAATTGGAATCTACAGGCATTCAGACCCAATCAACTCCTCAGTGTCCCTCCTCCCTGCTGAAATCTCACACAGCTCAGTACAAGCTGCATTTGTCAGGCTGGATGCACTTGGACACATGAGCTTTCTCAATCTCCAGCTGGACTCCAAACATGTAAATTTTAACAACAGGAATCTACAGGAATTCGAACACAAGCCAGCTCCTCAGTGTCCCTCCTCCCAACTGAAATCTCACACAGCTCAGTATAAGCTGCAACTGTCAGGCTGGATGGGTGGAAACTAAATACATTTGGACTAGTGAGTTTTTCACAACTTGCCAACTTTATTATTCAAAAGAGCTCCCAAACTACATATAAATTATTTCACCACTGTGATTTCTAGTGATCATCTGTAATGTATTATTGAACCAGCTTCTCGGTGTCCCTCTTCCCTGATTCTGCTGAAATCTCACTTAGTTTAGCACAAGCTGCAATTGTCAGGCTAGATGGGTGGAGACTCATGAGCTTTCTCACTCTATTGCTAAACTAATTTTAATAATTGGAATCTACTATCTATCTGACATGAATTTTCATAGTAGGTAGATCAGCCTTACCTTGTGTATCTCCAGTGCAACCACAAGCTAAAGTATTTATTACAGCTTATCTTTAATTATTAATAAGGACCCATCACCACCCAGCAGTTGTGATGTGAGTTGGAGTGTCCTGCCTCAAGATTTGATCCGGCGAGCCTATGCTGTATGATTTGCTTCTTTCTCATATGATCCACAGTGGGCTCTGTTGCTTTCTGATTTCAAGCTGTTTTTCTTGTTTAATTCATCTTTAGACAACAGGTGTTTTCATTTGATAATTTAGTCTGCCCTATCACCTTTTGGGTGCGGCTATTTGCACCTTCTCCTGGCTGATCCTTGCTACTGGTGATATTCTTTGTGGATACTACTTAGAGTTACAGCCTGTGGATTTCTGCCAGTCAGATAGAGATCAGCTGGGTTATTATCTCTGCTGTTTCTTCTATCTGTCCTACTCCTTTCTGATTTCTTCAGTTAGGAGATTGGAGACATTTCTTTCTAGCAGTTGTACTTCAACATTTCATTTTTTCATGGTTTGTGTTTCTTCACTTTCTATCTCTGCAGGCCTTCCTGATTCAGGGTTATAGTGCACTTCCCCTTTCCCTTGATTCCTAAGGAAGTATGGGCAACACTCAAGGGCCATTAGTAAGCCAGGTCTGAGCTGTCATCTCCTACTCCTGTGCTTAGGGTTATTCCAGACTGTACAGGGACACTAGGGACTCTGCAGCTAGGAGCCTTAGGCTGCACACTCACGGTCAGTAGTCATAGAGTTTTGGACGCAGCGTCTTGCCGCTACAACCAAAATGCTGTGTAATACAGTGTAAGCATAGTGGATAGGATTTTTAGACATCCCATGCCCACTATGCTTAACCCGCACTTAGCGTTCTTTCAGCTGCGGGTTGCCGGCATTCCCCTCCTCTTCCTCTCATGCTGCGGAGTCGGAGGTCCCATCGGGTGCACAGAGGATGAAGACGCCTTGCACCTGCCTCACATGGTGAGTACAGGGCGGCTGCGGTCTCCCTTCGGCCACCCGCGGGTTCACTCAGGACCGGATGAACTGTGTCCAACACGCAGCTCCTCCAGACCGTGAGCACATACCCTGAGTCTGTACAGGAACCGGTTGGGTCAGGTAGGCTTATTCTGACATAGGCCATAGATTCATGTGTGAGTTACTACGAGAGCAGGACATGGAGCCTGTTGACGATTTTACTGGTATGTTACAACAATGTATCAATAATTGTACTTTGTCCTTACAAGCATTTCCAGAATGAAAGTGTTAACATATTTTTGCCCCTTTTTAACCCAGGTAAGGCTGGTTTCACACTACAGATTTTTCAGATCAAAAATCGGACAGCATCGGATCCAAATTTGGCCCCATGCAGCCCTATGGGCATCGGACCGAATCGGATGTGCACTAAATGCCATCCGATTTGGTCCGATCCGATTCTGTCCGATTTTTTTATCGGAGCCTGCGGGCAGGTTACGCATAGTGAGGATGAGGTTTCTTGAAATCCCATCCACTATGTTGATATTGTACGACGCAGCGTTTTGGACACAGCGCAAAGACGCTGCGTCCACAACGCTGCGCCTCCTGATTGTGAGGATGCACCCTGAGTCCCCTGAGTTGTTTACAGAAAACTTAGAATTTTTAGAATCTAAGTTTTCTGCAAACAACGCAGGGGACTTAGAATCGTGCAAGTGTGACCCTAGCCTTATTAGGAGCTAATTGACTGTCATTTACTATACAATCGGCAGCTGATTTGATCATAATTGTTTGCAAAACCTGAAAATCCAGAGAGAGAAAAACGCATTGCAGACGAATTCAAGATGTGGCAAAAAAAACACACTCGCACCACACTCGTAGGACAATACGCAAAGCCCTCGCAGGACAATACGCAAAGCCCTCGCAGGACAATACGCAAAGCACTCGTAGGACTGCTGTGTGACAAAAACGCTCCGTTTTTAACACTTGTAGTGTGCCTTCAGCCTAACACCTATAATATCTAGTTAAAATATAGCTGCATCTGCTTCTGGACATAGACTGTGTGCACTATCACCTGTGACCAGCAGGTGGTGCTGCAGAGGCTTTGTTAATGATTCTGTATTTACTAATATTGTAATTATGTGACAATTTTCACTAAATGTAACCAACTAAGGAAACATAAAGAAAAGCTGTTCACTGCAGGCACAGATGTAGCAGAGCTGAATCATTAAAAGTAAACTATTCACCATTCAGCTCTGCTATGTCGGTGCATTAATATGACGTGGCAGGGAGGGGCGTCCGTGCCGCGCTGTCGGGAATTGGTAATAAAATGTAGAGTTTGTGCATAAAGGAATATAATTAAAGTCGTTCACCTATATTTGGTATGGGACATGCTGGGATATGTGGTTCACCATCGTTCACCTGCAGAGGTGATTAGAGATGTGATAATAGATGTGTAGGAGGGGAGTCTGGATTATTACCTCCATTGGGAGACTGTGTGCCATAAATCTGATGGGCATACTGCTGAGCGAGGCACAATGCACACTTTGATCTATATATGCCCACGATGCACATTAGTAAAACATTTCAATCAGAGGGAATTTATAACTCCTTCTGCATATTTCATATCGCCCTACACATGGAGGCTGATGATAGACTTTAGCCAGCGCCGTCATGTGCAATTATATGTTGTATGTGATGGGTGCGCTGCATCTACCACCCCGTACCCGAGATGCTCAGATAGATGAGGTAGAGGCTGAACACTCCACACAATGCCCCGATACAGAGGTTGCATGCCCGGCTGTCCTTTTCTTTTCATGACTTGAGGCTGACAATCCCTTTCCCAATGATGTTCCATAAAGATTTTGCAGTGTTTGCTGTCTGCAGCCTCTTTGTGGCTCTGTTCATTATTAGCTGCAGAGAATAGAAGGTGAGGGTTTATAGGGAATCTGTCTGCAGGTTTTTGCTGTCTCTTCTGACAGCAACATAATGTAGGCAAAGAAACCCTGAATCCAGCGATGTATCACATAGATTACTGGCTGCAGCTGTTCTTACATTATCAAACCATTTAGTTGCAGGAACACCACAGAGCTGGGAGAGCTGCCCCTATCCACACCAGGCTCTGTATGTACAATGTCTATAGATAGAGAGCTGCCCCTATCCACACCAGGCTCTGTATGTACAATGTCTATAGATAGAGAGCTGCCCCTATCCACACCAGGCTCTGTATGTACAATGTGTATAGACAGAGAGCTGCCCCTGCCCACACCATGCTCTGTATGTACAATGTTTATAGACAGAGAGCTGTCCACACCCACATCAGGCTCTGTATATACAATGTCTATAGACAGAGAGCTGCTCCGCCCACATCAGGCTCTGTGTGTACAATGTGTATAGACAGAGAGCTGCCCCCACCCACACCAGGCTCTGTATGTACAATGTTATAGACAGAGAGCTGCCCCTGCCCACACCAGGCTTTGTATGTACAATGTTTATAGACAGAGCGCTGTCCAAGCCCACACCAGGCTCTGTATGTACAATGTGTATAGGACAGAGAGCTGCCCCCGCCCACACCAGGCTCTGTATGTAAAATGTTTATAGACAGAGAGCTGCCCCACCCACACCAGGCTCTGTATGTACAATGTTTATACACAGAGAGCTGCCCCCGCACACACCAGGCTCTGTATGTACAATGTCTATAGACAGAGAGCTGCCCCCACCCACACCAGGCTCTGTATGTACAATGTTTATAGACAGAGAGCTGTCCAAGCCCACACCAGGCTCTGTATGTACAATGTCTATAGACAGAGAGCTGCCCCACCCACACCAGGCTCTGTATGTACAATGTCTATTGGCAGAGCTGACTCCGCCCACACCAGGCTCTGGATGTACAATGTCTATAGAAAGCTGTCTCCGCCCACACCAGGCTCTGTATGTACAATGTCTATAGACAGCTGCCTCTGCCCACATCAGGCTCTGTATGTACAATGTTTAAAGAACAAGAGCTGCCCCCACCCACGTCAAGCTCTGTAAGTACAATGCCTATGGACAGAGAGCTGCCACTGCCCACACCAGGCTCTGTATGTACAATGTCTATAGAACGAGAGCTGCCTCCACCCACACCAGGCTCTGTATGCACAATGTCTATAGACAGAGAGCTGCCCCCGCCCACACCAGGCTCTGTATGTACTATGTCTATAGAATGAGAGCTGCCTCCACCCACACCAGGCTCTGTATGTACAATGTATATACACAAAGAGATCTCCCTGTCCGCACCATGGTCTGTATGTACACTGTCTATAGACAGAGAGCTGCCCCTGCCCACACCAGGCTCTGTATGTACAATGTCTATAGATAGAGCTGAACCCACCCACACCAGGCTCTGTATGTACTATGTTTATAGACAGAGATCTTACCCAACCCAAACCAGTCTCTGTATGTACAATGTCTATAAACAGAGAGTTGCCCCCGCCCACACCAGGCTCTGTATGTACAATGTCTATAGACAGCTGTCCCTGCCCACACCAGGCTCTGTATGTACAATGTCTATAGACAGAGCTGTCCCTGCCTACACCAGGCTCTGTATGTACAATGTCTATAAACAGAGAGTTGCCCCCGCCCACACCAGGCTCTATATAGAGATTATTAAGGAGAGGTTCCAACCATACACACTAGTTGTGTACCAATAGACTCTACATGGAGCATCAATATCAAGGAGAGCAAAGAGTCTGTACACTACAGTTTTTTATAAGTATAAAATTGAACACAATTTTATTTTTTACAGTTTTGAATAAAGTGAAAAGTGCACAAACGACAACATGAGCGCTGCCGTTGATGTAAGACTGAAGTAGAATCTTGGAAAGTGATCTGATTTGATGCGTTTCGCAGTAATTTCAGGAAATGTGAATGTCCTGAAGAAGGAGTTTTTACTGCGAAACGCACCAAATTAAATCACTTTCCAGGATTCTACTTCAGTCTTATTTCATCGGCAGCGCAGTTTGTTTAAACCCTCACTTTACATTGACTACATTTCCATGTTCTTGGGCTGTTCCAGCTCTTCAAGTGGTTGTGTCTCACATTTAACCCTTTCAGGTGACCAAGTCTTCATTCAGATTATCTATACCTAACACACAGATAAGACACTATAGCGTAACGTTGTTGTCTCTATTGTCAGCTGCAGAATGAGCTAACTGAGGATCAATCAGTGAGCACTTTCTGAGTGTTTGTCACTCTTCTCTGTCTTGTTTCGGGCTCCATCCAGTTGATTTATGACCTCAGACCCCATTGATGTTTAACTTGAAGGGAAACAGGGAGCCTGTAAAGGCAAAATTGTGCGAGATTTGAACTACAACTTAATTGTAAAAATGATTTTTATTCTTAAATACATGCATTAAAATAATAATAGGTGAAAAGATTAATACAAAAAGAGACATAGGTATAGTAATATTTGTAGGATGGGGTTGTTCACAGCTTTATTAACAACTTAACCATCATTTTACATGGCATAATATAAGGATGACACTTCCAGATAGGTAACGGTGCCCTCTGTAGGCCGCCCTCGGGCATCTCAGCCTTTCAACCGTCTTTTTGTATAACCAACGTGACTCCAAACCTGAAGAATAAGCAACAGCCAAAGAGAACAATATAAAATCAGTTTGTAGGGCGAGCGAGTGGGACAAAAGGGTCATCAGGGGGTCCAAAATAATCTCAGTAACTCCTGTATATATATATATAATCGAAACAGGCAGGGGGTAAAATGGGCAGGGGGCGCTGTACTATGACAAGGCTATGTTCACATGCTGCATTTTTGCAGTGTTTTTCAGGAGTTTTGTGTAAAATAAAAGATGCTTTTTGCAGCAGCAGCAGAAGCTCTGAGATTCCTGACCTTTGCAGTTTATACTGAGCAGTGTACGCAGGGAGGAGGGACACTTATGAGATGATTGTTTGAATCTCAGTACAACCAACCAGAAGGGAAACTGAGAAGGGGGTGGGAAATCCAGAAGCAGCGGAAGAAGAATAAAGATGTGTTCAGACGTTCCTCAGCAGCAGGGCAGAGGGACCCTGAGATTCCTGATCACTGTAGCTTGTACTGAGCAGTGTGTGCACGGAGGAGGTACACTTATGAGATGCTTGATTGAGACTCAGTAGAACCAGTCAGAAGGGACACTGAGGAGGGGCCGATCAGATTAGATAGGTTGGAAATCCAGAAGCAGCGAAAGATGAACAAAGATGTGTTCAGGCATTCCTCAGCAGCAGGGCAGAGGGACCCTGAGATTCCTGATCACTGCATCTAGTACTGAGCAGTGTACGTGAGGATGAGGTACACTTATGAGATGGTTGATTGAGACTCAGTAGAACCAACCAGAAGGGAAACTGAGAAGGGGGTGGCGAATCCAGAAGCCGTGGAAGAACAAAGATGTGTTCAGACGTTTCTCAGCAGCAGGGCGAGGGACATTGAGATTCCTGACCGCTGTAGCTTGTACTAAGCAGTGTATGCAGGGAGGAGGGACACTTATAAGATGTTTGATTGAGACTCAGTAGAACCAGTCAGAAGGGACACTGAGGATGGGCCGATCAGATTAGATGGGTGGGAAATCCAGAAGCAGCGAAAGAAGAACAAAGATGTGTTCAGTGTTCGTAGCAGCAGGGCAGAGGGACCTTGAGGTGCTGTATGTCAAACAGTAACTTTTTAGATACATTATATATCTTACCAAATAAAAAATGTATCCTTATATTCCATGTACAGTTTGTTCTGTGAAATCTGGAGTATTTCTTTCACGTCTTCCTCTTTACAATGATTTTCCATGTTTGTAGCTTCCTGTTGGTGAAAGTAAATCCGGCTCAGCATCAGCCTTGTGATTAGGATGCAGGAATTGTCGTTGCTGAATACTTTATTTTATTAATAAGCCTCGGTGCTGGGAATAATTGTGAATAAATCAGTGCTGGAGGCTCCTGTACATATGTGGATGAGAAGAACAACCTTCCTACAATTTGGGGATGTTCCGCTCCGGATGACGCAATATTTTCACTATAAAATTCTCCAGATTTTTTCAGATTCGCAGCAAATTGAATTGTCTTTAAATGCCCAGAATAGATGCATAAGAAACCCTCTGAGGTCTCCTAAGACGGACTTAACCCATTCAAGCTCATGGACACAAAAAAGAGTACAGTCATAGTGACTTCATGATAGTAACAGATGGTCACCAGGTAATAACCAATACTAACCCTGCTGATGACCAGGTCAGGGGTGGCGATCCACACCGAGCCTGGAGCTTGGGGCCCCAAAAGTCCCTTTGGCCTATAGAAAAAGACTAATGCTATTAAACATTTGCAATAATTGGGGGCCCCGTTGGAGCTTTTGCATCAGGGCCCATAAGCTTCAGTTATACCACTGGTGATGACCTCTGTCTGTCATTACCATCCTCCTGTGAACGCTGCGAGCCGCCATCATAGATCGTGAGTCAGAGATGAGTGAACATGGGGCTGCTCGGGTTCAGTCCCACTGTTGGGGTCTCAAGTTTGACCCAAATGTTATTGGAAGTTACTGATAGGCGTACGGCTCGCCGCACACATACAGCCATTAGTGGGGGCGGGAGGGTGGGGATTTTTCTATTTTCATTTTGCTCATCACACTACTGCCAAAAACTAGGAATTCAGTCCCATGTGCACTGATCAACCACTGCACGAGGCTCACACCGGGCCGGCGGCGAGTGCACCGGAGCACAGGGGACGTCACACACCCAAACACAAGACAGGTTCACTCATCTCTAATCATGATTGCTACTGTACAGAGCAGGGCTTTGGCGATACTGATGATGATGTGATGATGATGATGCTGAGAACTTGTGATTGATGATAAATATGATGATGTTGATGCTGATGGTGATATGATGATGATGAAAAATGCTGAGTGATGATGATATTGATGATGATGATGTTGATGGTGCTGATAATGATGCAGTTGGTGATGCTGATACTGAGGCTGATGTTGATGCTGTGATGATGCAGGTATGAGACTGATGCTGCTGATTCTGATGTTGATGTTAATGCAGATGAAGCTGAGGTTGATGTTGATACTGCTGCTGCTGTAGATGATAATGCTGATGCAGAGGCAGATGATGCTGCTGACTGATTGTAATGTCGATGTTGATGATAATGATGATGAGACTAGTGCTGGTGTTGATGCTGCTGATGATCATGCTGATGTTAATGCTGCTGCCGCTGATGACATGATGATGTGGTGATGTTGATGCTGATATGATTCTGAGGCAGAGGCTGATGTTGATGTTAATGCTGCTGATAATTCTGAGGATGATATTCATGATGATAATGTTCTGATGCAGAGGCTGATGTTGATTTGCTAATGATGATTCTGAGGCTGATACTGATGCAGAGGCTGATGTGCTGATGCAGATGATGATGTTGATGCTGATGATGCTATCAGAGGATGCTGCTGCTGATGCTGATGATGTGATGCTGATGATGACATGCAGAGTGCTGCTGCTGCTGTGATGATGTAGGTGATAATGCTGATGCAGATGATACTGCTGATGTCGATGTTGATGATGATGTTGCTGATGTTGATGCTGCTGATGGTGATGCAGATTCTGAGGCTGATGCTGATGTCGATGCTGCTATTGATGATGCTGGGATTGAGGCTGATGCTGATAATGCAGATGATGATGCTGAGGCTATTGCATGATGATATGCAGATGATGATACTGAGGCTATTGCTGATCCTGATGCAGATGATAATGTTGATGCCCCAGATCCTGGAAAATGAGAACAATACAGTTCTCTGAAAATGGCTACCAAAAATGGCATTTTTTTATTACAATTTTATTTTACCAATTAAATAAAAATAACAATTATACATTTTTGGTATCTGCATACTCGTACTGACTTGGAGTATCATATTGCCAGGTGAATGTTACCATATAGTGAATGTGGTAAATTAACCCCCCACACACACACTTTTTGCAATTTTAACATTCTTACATTTTTTCCCACTTTCCAGTACCCTGTATGGTAATATCAATGGTGTCAGTCAAAAATACAACTCCTCCCGCAAAAAACAGGCCCCATATGGCTATATTGATGGAAAAATAAAAAAGAGTATATGTCTCTTGGGACAGGGGAGATAAAAAACAAAAAACAGCAAGGTTGTGAATGGGGTTAATGTCATGTCCCAATCATTGCAGAGCAGTCAATGAAATAGCTTTCTGGCCACTCACCAGGGGAGGAATGGAGCCTTTCCAATCAAAGACTGTAGAGCTGGGCAAGAGAGAAGGAGCTATATTTCCAGCTGCCAGAGGGGGATGGAGCTATATTTCCAGCTGCCAGAGGGGGAAGGGAACTGATTCTGTGTAAAGCGCACCCCTGGCAGCACAGAATAGCAGGTATATGTTACACATCTTTTTATTCAGTAGGTCACATTGCAGGAACAGTATGTAAGTCCTTGCTGGGCCTGCCGTAACCCATCATAATGCTCAATGTCTCCCCTTTTTGGGTCTCTTTGCAGCTGTCACACGTTGCACAGATGCTATGACTGCATCTGATCCCAAATTCTTGTATATGAGTGTAGAGCTCATTATTACCTGGATGCAACTTTCTATCTATAATGCTGAATTGGGAGCTGATTTATGGGCCTGATTACAGTGTGGGTTCCAATAACATGGTGGGTGGGACGCAGGAAACACCCGCTCTTACAGCCTATAATGGGAGAATACATATTGTGTTTTGTTCAGAGCTATTATGTTCCTTACTCCGGGAGGCTCTGATTAAATAGTTTATCTTATTATTAGAACATTTTCTTCTATTTGATGTGTACAGGGATGAGGTGATGGTTTACCTCTGCTGAACCTTTGCAAGAAATGCATTCAGAGGCGAAAAATTGTACTGTAGCTCTTCAGTCTCAATACAAGCTTCTAGGGGTTGACACCCCATTCTGTATCGTAATGAGGTCTGGCAGGTCAGTAAAGGGTTAGTAATACAAGAAACTCTGTAATATGTGTTAAATATGCTTCTTTCTCCACATATGAGCCACTTCTCCTGCTTCTAAACTCATTTACTAGATGAAACACAGCTAAACTCACCTTGATCAAACCAAAATGGACTGTTGGCTTAATGATTGCTTAGATTTCAACTGCGTATTGAAAATATTAGAGATGGAGGAGCAAAGTGAGGGAACAGAGAAGGAAACACATCTACAATGCTCAATACTGTGTTAAAATGTCCTTCTTCTTGTATGTCTTCTGGACTTATGCTATAGAGGCAAGAGAGTTTAAATCCATCATGAGATCATTTAGATTTTACTTGCATATTGAAAGTTTTAGAGAGAGATGAGGAAAGCAAGAGAACAGAGAAGGAAGCACAGCTACACAGCTCAAAGCTCATTATGTTCTTCTTGTTGTGTGTCTTCTAGATTTATGCTATAGAGACAAGAAAGCCCAAATCAATCATGGGATCGTTTATATTTTACTTGCATATTGAAAGTTTAAGAGAGGGAGGATGAAAGTGAGAGAACAGAGAAGTAAACACAGCTACACTGCTCAGAACTGTTCTTCTTGTGTGTCTTCTGGATTTATGCTATATAGAGACAAGAGAGCCCAAATTCATCATGGGATAATTTAGATTTTATTTGCATATTGAAAGTCTTAGAGAGGGAGGAGGAAAGTGAGAGAACAGAGAAGGAAACACAGATACACTGCTTAGTACTGCATTATAATGTTGTTCTTGTTGTGTATCTTCTAGATTTATGCTATATAGAGACAAGAGAGCTCAAATTCATCATGGGATAATTTAGATTTTATTTGCATATTGAAAGTCTAAGAGAGGGAGGAGGAAAGTGAGAGAACAGAGAAGGAAACACAGCTACACTTCTCAGAACTGCATTATGTTCTTGTTGTGTGTCTTCTGGATTTATGCTATAGAGTTAAGAGAGCCCATATCTATCATGGGATCATTTATATTTTTACTTGCATATTAAAAGTTTTAAAGAGGGAGGAATGAAAGTGAGAGAACAGAGAAGGAAACACAGCCACCACTGCTCAGAGCTGCATTATGTTATTCTTGTTGTGTTCTTCTGAGACAAGAGATCCAAAGTCTCTCATGGGATTTGTTAAGATGTCTTACAGGTTTTGGAGAGGGAGGAGCAAATTTAAAGAACAGAGAAGGAAGCACAGCTACACTGCTCAGTATTGTGTTATAATGTTCTTTTTGTTATGTGTTTTCTGAACTTATGCCACAAATAGGAGAAACCCAAATCCTTCATGTCTGTGCGTGCTGTGTCAGGAGAGGCCCCCTGTGCAAAAATAATATAAGCAAATCGGTCCCTTTACAGTCCAGACAGTCATCATAATGCATAATTCCTGCTTTGAAGGTGGATTTGGCCCCATAATCTCTCAGGCCTCTGTAAAGGTTTCACCAATGGTATGTCTGCCCCTGTTCTGTATATTGGAGACATGATGGCTAGTATCGACCCATTTGCTGAAAGATAATTGAAATTTAAAGATAGAGCCTGCAGAGGGGAAAACCGCTGAAAAATATGGCATATAAGTCCTATAATGGTCAAAGTTTTTCTTTATTTTGCATATTTTTTGCTCCTCTGGGAAATAAAATATGCAAATAGTCTTTTACGAGAGGAAGATGAACTCTAGCGCCACCTAGTGGGAGTAGCAATCCTAATAGTCAATATCAACCATTTAATGAGCCACATCATATGACTTAGGATTTATACCAGATCAGAACCTCAGTTTGAAGACACGGTGTTTCAGGTGATTGATCATCGTCAGTGCAAAGTATGAGATCTGATCTGTCTGTATGAGAGGCTAAGTGGGGTCTAAGGGTAAGGTTTCTCCTTATGGAGAGTGACACAGCAGATTTGGCATGTCATTAATGAGGAGACTTAAAAGCCACAATGCTCCTCTGGGAAATAAATATGCAAATTGTTTTTTCAGAGAGGGAGAAGACAAACTCTAGTGCCCCTATCAGAAGTAGCAATCCTAAAAGTCAAAATTGACTCTTTAACGAGCCTTGTCATATGACTTAGGATATACACCAGATAAAAACCTCAATTTGCAGACATGGTGTTTCAGGGTATCACTCCTCATTAATGCAAAGTATGAGATCAGATTTGACTAAGCTGGGGGCACACTGTCATGCATCAAACACAGAGCATGTTTGATGCATGACAGTGATGCAAGTGTAAAGTATGCTTTTTTGTGTTTATGGTGCGTGTGGTGAGTGTGCATGTCTGTATTCATGTGAGTGTGCTGCAAGTGTAGTGCGTGTGAGTGTGATGCTGTCCACAGGCAAAATCGGATCCTCCCGATCCTCCCGGATCTCGGGCAATCCAGCACCCCTAACATTGGACTCTATGGTGCCGGATCCAAAAAAAAATCAGATGCGGGAGACAGATGCCGCCTGCTTGAGTTTGTAGCGAGCGCTGCTAAACTTAAGCACAGGAGCTGTACCCTGTGCTGTGATTTCAGGACCACGGCAGCAGGAACAGCTCCTCACTTACATTAGCACAGTGGCTGGTACTATATGCAATTTGCGTTCAGTACCAAGGACAGCTCTCATTATAAGAGCCTGCCCTGCTGGTACTTTTGTAAATTGCATACATTACCACTGACAGCTCCTGCAGTCAGGAGCCGCCAGCATTTAATGGAATTTAATAAAGACACAAAATTAGCGGCTTTTAGTTTAGAAAACGTTATTAACCCCTGCTGACAGTGTGTCAAGTCAGCATGTGTCCAGGGAGTGTGGGCACTCCCTGGACACATGCTATGCTAGCACCACACAATTAGTGAGTTAACCCTGTAGCATCCAGTTTATTAACCGCATCTGCAGCTTCTGTGCTGACATGCTGCGCAGAGGCTGCAGATGCAGTTAATACGCATCAACACCCTGGGAAATTGAAAAATAAATCTGCGGCTAGGTTTTTTAAAATCATCTTGCAATGCTGCTGTCACAGCGCTGCAAGATCATTTTAAACTGTACCGGGAAACCGGCAAAATCAAACTCTGCAGCTTTGACAGCAGTTTGAAGCGATTTTTTTAGGCACACTCATGTGAGTATCGCACAGTGTGCTGTATGGATGCGAGATGTTCTCACTCCCATAGACTATTATTAGCCCCTCGCACGACAAATACGCGTTCAGTCGCAGCATGGAGCGACTGAACTCACATTTGACTCGCAGTGCGAGTTCAGTGCAGGGGACACGCACCAGTCTGCCCTGCCTGATAGAGCAACACTGGTCCGAGTGCAATGCAAGTTTCCTTTTTCTAAGTCCCCTCTACACGAGATAACTTGGGATGGCAATGAACGTCCCATTGTTTACAATTAGAGATTTCCTAAAGAACAATAAAACAATTGTTACAAAGATACTTAATTTTTTGAATTCCAGCCTTTGGTGTATTTAAGGGTATATTGAAAGGGGGAGAGGATAAATAATTTATCATCCTATTATAGCCCCAAAAAAATATATTTATATTATTATCTCTGGACCTTGGGTCTAGACCTTGACCTTGACCTGGACCTTGACCATCTGGCCCTTGACCATCTGGCCCTTAACCATCTGGCCCTTGACCTGGACCTTGACCATCTGGCCCTTGACCTGGACCTTGACCATCTGGCCCTTGACCTGGACCTTGACCATCTGGCCCTTAACCATCTGGCCCTTAACCTGGACCTTGACCATCTGGCCCTTGATCATCTGGCTCTTGACCTTGACCACCTGGCCCTTGACCTGGACCTTTACCATCTCTTGGACAATTGAGCAGATCCATTTATCACTCGGTCACATTCCAGGAAAACAAATTGGAACGCTTCCCAAAATGTAAAGAGTGAGGATCCCGTCAAGACAAGGTCTCTCTGTTGAGGAGACTTATTCTTGTCGGCAATAATTGACTCGTTCACAGAAGTTCTGCAGGACGTCGCTGCCTCTAGAAGGAACATATCACTGACAGGGATAGATTCTTGCCCTCCCGCTCTTTCTTTATATTGTCAGGAGTAAGTAACAGCAAGAAATTTACATAAAGAGCGAGCGGTTGACTCTGTGGTTTGGCGCGGGGCAAGAGAAATGTGGAGGAAGCCGGTGAGGATGCTGCGGGGCCCCTGAAGATGGAGGCTCATTTCAGGTCTGCTTTGACCCCAATGGTTGGGAAGAACCATGTAGATGGGGTGAGAGTCATAATGAAATCACATAGTAAAGGACCGTGGTTGTGTGGAGATTTTCCGAAGTTGCTTCTATATTAAACCTCTCCTTTTTTAACTATTGTTTTCACTGCTCAATGTATCTAAGATAAAGAAAAAGCATTGTTAAAAAAATCTTGGTTAAAATCCTTCTCCTGTTTTATGATTACAGCTTTTCTGCAGACCTGGCCAAAAGTGTTGACACCTTTCAAATTGTTCCAAAAAATGAAGTGTTCTCTCAGAAAATGATTACAATTACTCATGTTTTGTTCTACACATGTTTATTACTTTTGTATGTATTTAAACAACACAAAAAAATGAAAAAAGGCAAGATTGAAAAAAAGGGAGATTAGCTACAGTGCCATGAGTTGTAAACCTAATTGAATCTACTTATCCACCATTTATACTATCTTGTGTTGCAACCTTTCATCAATTTTTCTCTGTTGTCCATGTCCAGGGAGATTAGCCACAGTGCCATGAGTTGTAAACTTAATTGAAGCTATTTATCCACCATCCGGACTATCCTATGCTTCCACCCTTGTTCAATTATTTTCTGCCATTTACATCCAGGGAGATTAGCTACAGTGCCATGGGTTGTAAACTTGATTGAAGCTACTTATACACCATCTGAACTATCTTGTATTTCAAGCTTTTGTCATTTCTTTGCCATCCACATCCAGCGAGATTAGCTACAGTGCTATGCGTTGTAAATGTCTTATGTTGCACTCCATGGACAAAAGGAACATCAAGATCTCTGGAGATGGACTTGTAACCATGAGATTGTTTTTCAACAATTTTGGTTCTCGCGTCCTCGGACAGTTCTCTTCTCCTCTTTCTGTTTTCTATGATTAGTCAAAAACTGAGGCAACTTCTTCCCTTTTTATCTGGTTTCCAGTGTAGTGTGAATTTCATATTGCCCACATCTATTACTTGCCACAGGTGAATGTGAACGAGCGTCGCAGGCTGGAAACAAAGGTGTTTATGCACAATTTTGGACATCCTTTAATCCAGCCTTCAGTGGCGCAACGTTTCGACCTGTGTGGTCTCTGTCAAGCACAGTGTAGTAGTAAAATAATAATAGACTTTTTATACATCAAGTGCATAATGATCAATTAGGTAGTGTACAAAAAAATTCATCTTAAAATTAATTATGCATAGCATAGAAATGTCACAATGGTGCAATCATATATAAAGTGCAGTTATAGTGCTATATATAAACTTTCATATTGTTCTCCAACTGAGAAACAGTACAATTGGCTATAATTAGGTTATGTGCAACACCTATGTGAATGTGTTAAAAAATTATTGCATTGGGACACATTGGAATAGGCTCACTAGAATGGTGCATTGATAGCTCGCAGTTCCTGACGTCTTCCAGGTTACACTGCGCATGTCTATGATCATCATTAGCTCATCTGGCTGTGACATCATTGGGCATACGTACTACCGCGCACTGAGTCACAACCCGCCTTTCTAGAAGCTGGTAATCTTTAAGTTACCGCCCCTTCATAGCTCCACCTCCTTTATGACCCCACCCCTTCGTAGCTCCACCACCTTTATGACCATGCCCTTTCATAGCTCCACCACCTTTACGACCCCGCCCTTTCATAGCTCCACCACCTTTACGACCCCGCCCCTTCATAGCTCCACCACCTTTACAACCCGCCCCTTCATAGCTCCACCTCCTTTATGACCCCACCCCTTCGTAGCTCCACCACCTTTATGACCATGCCCTTTCATAGCTCCACCACCTTTACGACCCCGCCCCTTCATAGCTCTACCACCTTTACGACCCCGCCCCTTCATAGCTCCACCTCCTTTATGACCCCACCCCTTCGTAGCTCCACCACCTTTATGACCATGCCCTTTCATAGCTCCACCACCTTTACGACCCCGCCCCTTCATAGCTCTACCACCTTTACGACCCCGCCCCTTCATAGCTCCACCTCCTTTATGACCCCACCCCTTCGTAGCTCCACCACCTTTATGACCATGCCCTTTCATAGCTCCACCACCTTTACGACCCCGCCCCTTCATAGCTCCACCACCTTTACGACCCCGCCCCTTCCTAGCTCCACCACCTTTACAACCCCGCCCCTTCATAGCTCCACCATCTTTACGACCCCTCCTCTTCACGATATATGTATGTCCACTAAAGAAATCTTCATCGTCGCACCTACAATCACATAATTTTGCACACACACCCCATTTGACTAAGGGTCTGTGGGTGGGGTGCGTATACACGGCACAGGTTTGGGGATGGGGCTGCAGGTTTGGGTGGTGCGGGTGTTGTGGGGGTGACTTTTTTTGGGAGGGGGATGGTGCTAGTTTGGGAGAGGGGACGTATTTTTTTGGGTTGGGGTGCAGGTTTGTCATTTTTGCGCGAGGGAAGTGTGGATTTGGGAGCAGGCTTTTTTTGGGGGGGTGGTTTAAAGGGGTGCAGATTAAGGAGAGTGAGGGGTCATTTTTTGGGGGGTGCAGGGGTGCGGGTTTAGAGAGGGTGCAGGTTTGGAGTAGGGGAATTGTGTATAGTGAACATACATACATACACACAGACATACACTAAGCTTATAACTAAAAACAGTTATTTACTATGCCCAGGTAACATTGGGCTCTACAGCCAGTATTTAATAAATTTAATTTCATTTGCCACAAGAGCAGCAAAAAATGCAGCGGTTGTGTTTTTGCACCTTCTCATTGCAAGTTTTGCTGTGTTTTTTGTTGTGTAGTTGGTGTCATTTGTCTGCAGTACATGTTCAATAAAGTTAGTTTAATTCACCATGAAAACTGCAAATACGCAGCAGTTGCATTTTTGCATTTTCCCATTGCTTTCAATGGTGAAAAATGCTGCAAAAACCCTCAAAGAGTTGACGTCGCTTCTCTCCGAAACACAAACGTTTTTTCTTTTACTGTCAGGAAAAAAATGTATCGTGTGCAGGAGACCAGTGGGATCTCATCGCTTTTGTTGCTGCTGAAAAAAGCAGCTTTCATTTGCATAAAACTCATAAATTGTTGCAAAAAATAGAGCAAAAAAGCCTGGTGTGGACAAAGCCTTACTTGTTCTTTATTCTTTTACTGAAAAGCTTCTGTCGGTCTATAGAAAAAGATCAACTACACTGGAAACAAAGCAATTTTGTGACACTTTTTTACATTTTTATTTTTCAATATTTGGTGCAAGGGTTATTTTCGGCAGAAATTTGCAACTTTTTGAAAAAAAAAAAAAAAAAATCCATGTAAAAAGCGTAATAATGACTATTTTTCAGGTGGAGAGTCATTTTCAGTGTATGACTGCCGGGTTATTTGCTCCATCATCTGGCTCTATGACTGCGGGGTTTATGGCACTTTAATTAGTGAGAGGAGGAGGAGGAGGAGGAGGAGGAATCCCTCCTGAAGTCAGTGACTAATACAGAGATGGTAAATGTTAATTACTTAGCGCTGTTTTGCCCGGAGTCATCACGGTTAGGGATGAGCGAGTATACTCGTTACTATTCAGTACTCGCCACATTGTACGGTAATCGGGCTACTCGTTACTCTGCGAGTTTCCTTGTAATTACTCATTACTAGTAGCGAATCCAATTCAAGTCAATGGGAAATGCGAGCAATGCCAGTAATTTCTGTGCTGGACCCTACAAAGCGGTATGGGGGGCTGAGGAAAAGGATGAAATGGGTGCATGATTGTTTAAAAGCCGATGGTAATTAGCCACCCGCTTTCTTGAACAATCAGCTGATGCATGCTCCCCCTCCTGGTGCTTCGCTCCCCGCCGCCTGGGTCCTTCGCTCCCCGCGCCCTGGTGCTGCAGCCTTAGGGCCCTTTCACATCAGCGTTTTTTTCAAATCGCGGCAGATGCGGTGAAAAAAACGCATCTGCCGCGATTACCGCATACCGGCTGCACTTGCGGCACGGTTGCGGCGCAGTTGCGGTAAACGCCGTACAAGGTATAGGCGGACTTGCGGCAGGTGCGGCAAGTGCGGTTTTGGCACTTGCGGCAGGTGCGTCCGCGAAAAAAAATGCTGTCAGCCACGTTTTTTTTCGCGGCCGCACCTTCCGCAAGTGCCAAAACCGCACTTGCCGCACCTGCCGCAAGTCCGCCTATACCTTGTACGGCGTTTACCGCAACTGCGCCGCAACCGTGCCGCAAGTGCAGCCGGTATGCGGTAATCGTGGCAGATGCGTTTTTTTCACCGCATCTGCCGCGATTTGAAAAAAAACGCTGATGTGAAAGGGCCCTAAATTTAGGATTGGGCAATGAAGCAACGCACCAGGCAGGTGGGAAGGAAGCATCGGACGGGAAAGCTGGCAGTGATGCCTTTTCACCGGTGGCTTTCCCGCCGGCTATTTCAAATGAACAGGTGATGCATCAGCTGTTCATTTGAAATAGCTATCAGGAAAGACTTTGCCGCCGGCTTTCCCGTCCGGTGCTTCCCTACCCGCTGCTTCGCTGAGATCAGCTGAGATGTCGGGGCTTTGATTTGAGCTCCGCGTCGGAGCTCACATCAAGCAACCCTTAAGTTGTACAACGTCATAGGTCGGGAAGGGGTTAAAAAAGCCGGCGGCTTATTCCCTCTGGCTTTTAAACAATCATGCACCCATTTCAGCTTTTTCCTCGGCCCCCAGACCATTTTGTAGGGTCCAGCAGACAATTACTCACATTGCTCGCATTTCCCATTGACTTCCATTGGACTCGCTACTCATAATGAATACCCGAGTATTAGGACCTTCTCGTTACTCGTTCGGCATAGCGAGTCTGAATATTTCACTACTCGCTCATCTTTAGTCACGGTGTCCTGGAGAATCCGAACCCCTGAGAAGGCTGAAAACCCTATATATGACCATCATACACATATATATGACTGTCATATCGTGTCACATGGAATGCAATGTAAGGCGGCAGAGCTGTGTTCCAACTCTAATTAACTCAATGTGTACATATCAGCGGTGTCAAAACTAAAGCCTGGAGAACAGTTTGGATCCGGGCCCCACCAGCATGTGGAACCCTTTGGTAATGTCCTCCATTCTGGTCCCATCCCTTCCTGGCCCTATCATGTAATATTGTCCTCTATTCCTACTCCTAACCGTAATAATGTCCCCCATCTTGAACAATATCATGAAACAAAATTCCCCATCCTGGACCCTTCTTGTAATAATATTCCACATCCTAACCACTAACTTGTCATAATGTCCCCATCCACTACCCCTCCTGTAATAATGTCTTCCATCCTGGAGCCTTCCTGAAATAATATTCCACATCATGACCCTTAATCTTAAATAATAATCCCCATCCTTTCCCCCACCCTGTAATAATGTTCCACGTCCTGAGCCCTAACCTGTAATATTGTCCTTCGTCCTGGCCCTTACCATGTAATAAAGTCCCTGTTCTTACCACCATCCTGTAATAATATCCCCATTCAGTACCCTTCCTTTAGTAATGTTTCCCAGCCTGGACCTTTCCTGACATAATATCCCCCATCCGGTAATAATGTCCTCCTTCCTGGCCCTATTGTATAATATCGTCCTTTATTCTGACTCCAAACTGTAATAATGTCCCCCATCTTGGGCAATTATCATGAAATAAAGTTTTCCATCCTGGACCCTTCCTTTAACAATATTCCCAATCCTAACCATTAACCTGTAATAATGTCCTCCATCCAGTACCCTTCCTGTAATAATGTCCTCCATCCAGTACCCTTCCTGTAATAATGTCCTCCATCCAGTACCCTTCCTGTAATAATGTCCTCCATCCAGTACCCTTCCTGTAATAATGTCTTCCATCCTGGACCCTTCCTTTAACAATATTCCCAATCCTAACCATTAACCTGTAATAATGTCCTCCATCCAGTACCCTTCCTGTAATAATGTCCTCCATCCAGTACCCTTCCTGTAATAATGTCCTCCATCCAGTACCCTTCCTGTAATAATGTCTTCTATCCTGGACCCTTCCTGAAATAATATTCCACATACTGACCCTTAACCTTAAATAATAACCTTTATCCTTGCCCCCACCTTGTAATAATGTCCCACGTCCTGAGCCCTAACCTATAATAATGTCCTTTGTCCTGACCTTTACCATGTAATAATGTCCCCTGTACTTTCCACCATCCTGTAATAATTTCACCAATCCAGTACCCTTCCTATAATAATGGACCTTTCCCTGCATAATATCCCCCATCCTGGTCCCCATACTGTAGTAATGTCCTCCATTCTGGCTCTCATCCTGTAATAACGCCCCTACCCTCTTCTCCGGTACATTAAAAAAATAAAGTATACCAACGTCAGCAGCCAGTCCCTGATTGGCCAGAGGTCTGTGTAGCTATTGCTCTGCAGGGTCATTCATCTCTATTAGGAAGTGTGAACAAGGTAAATGCTACCTGCGCCATTCCTTGGTACAACGCCCAGCCATGATGATAAGACTCAATGCTTTCCCGTTAAGAAGGGAGATCAACAAGTCACTAACAAGATGCTAAGCGCGGACCCTTTGTTCAGCAGACTGTGGTGATTGTGAGGAGGGTAAGAGGCTTAAAAGATTGAACCATTACAAGTATTAGACGGAGTGATATCTGTGTAAATGAAAAGCTTCACAAAATATTCCTAACTCTGTATAATCTGCCGGCGTCTGGCTGCACCGTGCGGCGGGGCTCCACTAAATGCCGTGATCCTCTCACTTTGGGGTCCCGCTAGTTCGCAGCACAGTATTGACCGCAGCGTACCCTAATGAGAGACGAGCCAATGTCCTGAAATTGAGTTTCAGCCATCAAATTTGATTTGGTCTAAATATAATTCAGCCTGAATAAAGAAGACGTTTATTAAGCTCTGATGTCTCTCCAGACCCCAAATCCTAATAAATAGAGAAGGGGCAAGGAGTTAAAAGAATTAAAGATTATATTCATGCTGCTGTAGCTCCTCAACCGGTGATCGTCCACTTTGAAAAATTATTTTGCATACTGTCATGAGTCGACTGCTCAGGAGTCTGTGGTATTTTAAACGTGTTTATTTCACTTGCAAGGGTTAATGTCAATTTTTCCTTTACTCTCTTGATCAGGTGATGCAGTTTTATGACCACTCCCCATCACCCTTTATATAGTCTCATGACCTGGCGTCGTTGATAGAGTTCATTCTCTGCCTGACCATTGTGCTGTGTGGAAGTGTAAAGTGTGGTTCAGCAGCTGCTGCAGTTCTTCCTGGTGCTGCCCTTTGTCAGCCTTGGAGTTTGGCAGCAGATATAAAGTGTCTTTGTATCCTTATTGTCCCTTTCCCGTCTGTTATCACCTTCTCCGTGTTATATCATACGCAGTGGTGAGGCTAGCATCCGCTCCGGCCAGTGCACTGCCATGGTTATACCAGGTGACAGTCAGGGTCAAGGCACGAGACAGCAATGGGGGTGGGGGGAACCTGCTTAGGGCTGTTAGGGCAGGAAGGGACAGACACAGGCCAGTGTCAAGAGGTGTCCCTACAGTTAGGGCCTTCCTTCCCCATTCCTGTCCCTCTGTGTTGTGTCATTCGGTGGTCCATATGCGACATATTTATTTAGCAGAGGAGCTTTGCATGGCTGATAATTCTCCCAATGCTAACTTAACCCTAAGCATACATTTTATCCCATAGGCCTCTGGTTAGAGGTCTCTCATCCAGCCATGTCAGAGCTCATGCATTGTACTGATGAGGAGGGGCAAACACCTCGGATCACGTGTCTGCAAATTCACTTTATATTTTAATGACTTATCCTAAAGCATATGATGTGGCACCTTAAAGGGGTGTTATTGACCTACCTCCAGTTGATGGCACTAGAAATCCCATCCTCCTTGTCTAGAAAAAGACTGCTTACAGATCAATATAAGGCAAATGTGCAAGCATGTTTTGGTCTAGGGGCCACATTGTCATACTAAACCAATCCCAAGGGCATCACACAGTTTTAAAGGGAACCCCACATGAATACATACCCAAAACCACCATCAGTACATTATTACATCACAAGAACCTGAACCCCACCACACTACCTGGCTTTTATGAAAAAAATTTTAAGTGATACATTATTTTTTGGTTACATTCTCTGGACACTTTCTCTACTGGGCTCAGAATGATTCGCCCAAACGTATATACAGAAATAAGGGGGTAATGAAGACGTCGCTCACCTCGTCCAGGAAACATGTTATTGTGGTTTACGAAACGGATTGGAACAATCATTTGAAATCGGATTTTGTTCCATTTTGTTATTATTGTTACATAATAATATTTTTGTATTTGTTTCCACTTTGACACATTCTCTGCCTGTTTCGGCTTCTTTGCATTCAGATGGAAGAACATAAGTGGATCGTATTTCGGATAACTGATGTTTCATCTGATTTCAAGTCTTCATTGTCCCTGTCCTGTTCACCTATTGCTGGTGCGCTTCTCACGTTGAACAACTGGAGGCAAAATCATTACTATTTTGCATTTTTGTGTTTCCAAAAATATTCTGAAAAGTAAGAAAATATGTGAAACGTGGCCTTATATACAGCACCTCTATATTATATGGGGCCCAGCAATCTCTACACAACAAAGTAATGGAGCCATGCCCTATGGTGGCCCATAATGCCATTCTGTATAGCTCATTACAAACATGCTTGTCTGTGTCTGGGGTTCCACTTATATGTCTTTTTAACGTCCGGAGCAGATATGTACAGATGAGTTTCTAGATTTGCCCATAAATGAGTGCGGAGATTGTCAATGTAGTGTATGGATGCAGTTGAACATTTGGCTTTTTTAGCAACCCCCATAACCTACATTGGAGAAAGGATGGATGAAGCATGGTTTCCCTTATCTACGGTAAAAGGTGAGATGAAGAGGACCTACACTGTTCTTATAGTTGTGTATGATAGTCATTCATGGAGAGAATATCTTTTTATTACAGATTACAGTGCCACATGGTGTCACCCTACATTGGCACACATTGTGTAGAGCTTCATAGTACTGAACTATAGGGATGGCTATGCTTCATGAGTCTTTACTGGTAGAGCCCAGTCTTAAATAATATGCAAGGATTTGAAGCTGTCTGCCTTTGACAGTGCTATATGGATGATGGAGGGTGCAGGCAGGGTTGGACTGGCCCACCGGTTAACCGGAGGATTCTATGGTGGGCCCAGGCACTGATATCTGCTGACACTGCATAGATATTACACGTGTGTCAACGATGTGCGCACTGTTCTCCCAGGATAGGTGCAGGTAAACATACCTACAAATATGTGCATAATCCAGTGCTATGTGAAACTGAGGAAATCAAGCCTTAATCCCTATTGTCTTGCAATTGTAAATTCCCTTCATCCAGAGCTGTGGAATGGGTAAGCCAAACATCTGACTCTTCAATTTCCCTATATCCGACCCCAACTCCACCAAAATGGACACTGACACCGACTCCATGACTCTGACTTCACAACCAGGGCTGTGAGATCAGTAAGGCAAACATCCGACTTCGACTCTGACTCCTCAATTTCCCTGAATCCGACTCAGACACTACCAAAATGGACACTGACTTCCGTTCCAACTTCACAGGTCTCCCTTCTTCTATAGTATTTTCAGCTCCCTGAGCTAAACACTTTCCATGTAAGGGGTGGACATATCATTGCTGCAACCTGTGCAGCCACACAGGGGGCCAACAGGTTGGAAGGTCGCATCCAACTCCAGACAGGTGAGAGTGTGCACTACGAGGATGTATTGGACTGCAAAGGGTCCATATATTGTTCTTGCACAGGGGCCATTTCTGTCTGTGCCCATCACTGTTCCAAGCCTTTCTGAGTAACTACTGTTCAACCAGAAGGAGAGCATAACTATAGTGGGGGGTGGGTAGTGGGTAACTTCAGGCCCAGGAGCCCAAATGCGAAAGCTCGAACGGGGCCCCAAATTATTGCAAATCTTTAATAGTATTAGTCTTTTTCTATAGGCCAAAGGGACTTTTGGGGCCCCCTAGGCTGCAGGGTGGGTCCAGGTGTGATTGCAACCCCTGCACCTATTGTAGTTATGCCCCTGGGGGTAGGGTTTTTTTTCGCATCTGGACCATGGAGTCTAGGGGGCCCCAAAAAGTCCTTTTGACCCATATCAGACGACTAATTCTATTAAAGATCCATGATAGTTGGGGGCTCTCATAGCTTCCGGGAAACTAGACAGACAGCCTTTCAATAGGCTTTATTCGGGTGCCGATCCTGAACAGTAACACAGAAGTACAATTAGAAGTCTGTGTAAGAGGGTTCGGCACCGGACAGTAGGTGTCCGGTACGAATCCCAAACTTTACAGTTTGGGGTCACTCATCTATATTCTTGATCATTCTTGATATTGTCTAAAAAGAAACTTACAGTGCTTTATAAACTTCTTTGGAACATGTCCTAAGTGTTGGTCAATGGATGGTCTACAAGGTCAGTTCCCCACGCTGATTTAGCACGATGGGCTCCCAACACTTTTAGTTGCCTTAGTCCTATATCCTAGCCCTATACTGTAAATATCCGACAGTTATTTGCAGATAGAAAGAAATGTGGAATATGATAAAATACACATTAGCTTTGCCGCATTGAAACTGCACAACACTTAACCAAAGCGATCCCCTGGCTCAAGTCTGTGCATGGATGGAAAATGAAGAAAAACATCAAAGGTTGATGGTAGACGGGCTGAGCACAACAATGATCCTTTGAAACAATTCTCAGTTGTTTGAAGTCTAGTCAAAATGTATTAGGATCAAACCTGTGGAATAATGGAGCGCTATGATCTTCACCGGCTCGGCTTGTAATCTCCCGCTAAAGGTGAATTCCAACTTTTATCAAGTGCAAATGCTCCGTGCATCTGTGATGATACAATGGTCATGTTGCGGCGTTCCCGCTGTATAATAACAGGAAATTGTCTCTGTACTTGGATGTTTATTGCTGCTGGAGATGTTTTGTGCATGAGAAAGGTTAATGGACGAGTGATTCACGGAGGCATTAAAGGGCTCTTTGATAACCACTATAGGCATAGGACACTTAGAGGGAGTGGCTGCTACTCTTTCATACATCCTTATTGCCTTTCTTTTGTCATATTAACACCTCCTTTTTGCAGCCTTTATCCTCTATTTTATGCCTTTCGATGAATTTTTTTTTGCATCCCTTTTGCATAATTGTTATCCCACACTTTCATTGCAGATATTTTCCATGATTGCAGTAGGGTCCAAGCCAGTACTTTCAACTCCCAGGACACGTGTCCTAATCCCAACCACGACACATAGCAGTTAGGAGGCAGATTTGTGTGCAGGCACCTTACAATGAAAGGATTTGGCTTCTAACTTTTGGCTGCATCCAGTGGCATAACTAGAGTTCAATGGGCAGCGGTGCAAGATTTGGCTCTGGTCCTCCCCACTGCATGTTGGTCAGATGGTCAGATGTGTGGACTCTTGTAGCTTTGTAAATCCTGTAAAGAAATATGTGTTCCCCTTCCATTATGTAGTAGTGTCCCCCCTCCTGAACTAATGTCCCTTATACTGGACCTCTTCCAGGTATATATGCCCCCTATACTGCTATATATGTCTCCCATCCTGTACTAATGTTCCTTATCCTGGGCCCTTCCAGGTATTTATGTCCCCCATCCTGGTATATATGTCCCCCATCCTGGTATATATTATATATGTCCCCCATCCTGGTATATATGTCCCCCATCCAGGTATACATATCCCCTAGCCCGGTATATATGTCTCCCATCCTGGTACATATATCTCCCATCCTGGTACATATATCTCCCATTCTGGTACATATATCTCCCATCCTGGTATATATGTCCCCCATCCTGGAATATATGTCCCCAAGCCCAGTATATATGTCTCCATCTTGGGCCAATCCTCGTATATATATCCCCTTCCTGGTATATATCCCATCCTGGTATATATGTCTCCCATCCTGGTATATATGTCTCACATCCTGCTATATATATATATATATATATATATCTCCCATCCTGGTATATATGTCCCCCAGCCCAGTATATATGTCTCCATCTTAGGCCAATCCTGGTATATATATATTATCCCATCCTGGTATATACGTCCCCCATTCTGGTATATGTATCTCCCATCCTGGCATATATGTCCTCCATCCTGCTATATATGTTCCCTGTCCTGGTATATATAATCCCCATCACGGTATATGTCCTCCATCCTAGTTTATATTTCCCACAGGCTAGAATACATGACATCCATCCAGATATATACCTTATGTCTCCTATCCAGGTAAATATGTCCCCATCCAGATATTTATATTACCCATCATGGTATATATGTCCTTTATCCTGATATATATGTCACCATCCTAGTGTATATGTCCCCATACTGGTATATATGTCCCCCATCCTGGTATATGTGTCCTCCATCCTGCTATATATGTCCCTCATCTTGGTATATATGATTCCCCTCCTGGTGTATATGTCTCCCATTCAGGTATATATGTCCTCTATTCTGCTATATATGTCCCAAATCCTGGTATATATGACCCATATCCCGGTATATATGTCACAAATCCTGGTATATATCTTCCCTGTTCAGCTTCCGCATATAAAAAAATACAAAAGAATCTACTCACCTTTCCCCACTTCCCTGCAGCATTGTCTTATACAGCCAGAGCAGGAGTTGGCAGCTTACATTGGTGTTCACCCCAATCCGCATGACATCACTGCCATGTGTCCCCAGTCATGGGCATGCAGGCGTCAGCTGCCAACCTCTGATTGGCCAGAAGCATGTATAGTGATGCAGGGATCCCATGATCAGAGTTGCTAGACTAGAAAACTGGACAACATAGGTAATGGACTGAATTTGCCAAATTGCCAACCTGATATATTACAGCAGAGGGCAGAAGATTGAAATAGTTGTGAAGCCCAAAAATTGCATTATAATGGATAATGAGAAGTGTCACTTGTATATATATATATACTTCTACAAAAAGCTGAAATGCACAAGACAGTCAAGGATCTCGTTATGTTCTCTCTTATTTAGGAATATGCCCTAAAGGCTCCCTTTAAAATATCCTGTTATAGCATATGGACTGTCTTTTATTAAATGCATGTATTTTCTGGATAAAAAAATTCTTGGAGGTCAGCGGCAACGCAGCCGGGAGATGACGGCACTAGCGGTCATCTCCAGGGTGCTTGCAGTGGAAGAACCCCGACTGGCGCTAGAGATCTCGCTCACTGTGACACGCAGCAGCGACCAGGCCCCCGCTGTGAAATTGCTGATCGTGTCAGAATTGGGGTACCGTCACACTTGGCGATGCTTCAGCGATCACTACAACAATACGACCTGGTAGGACTCCCGACGGTAGCCGTGGGTCATCTCCTTCCACACGGAGGTCAGCGGCGACGCAGCCGGGAGATGACCGGCGCCAGCGGAAGTACCCCGACCGCCATATTGGAACACCCAACATTCCGATATGGCAATGGGATTCAAATCCCCTGCCAAGCCGCGCGGGACAACGACCAACAACCTCAATACTAAGCCCTAGAGTGACAGGGTCCCAACGACCACTATATCGTTGCTGCATCGGTGGTGAGATCTGACTGTTTGACATCTCACCAGCGACCACATAGTGACGCTCCAGCAATCCCTACCAGGTCGTATCGTTGTCGGGATCGTTGGAGCGTCATCAAGTGTGACGGTACCTTATTGATCGCTCATTGCATTATTCTTAAATCTTCATAAATAAACTGTATACATATTCTAGAATATCCGATGCGTTAGAATCGGGCCACCATACAGGTACCTATATAATTGTCCATAGCTATCAAGGCTCTGTTTAATTGTAATAGATGCACCATCACAGATGTGGCCAAAAATGTTGCCGAATATGGTAAAGTCATAAAATTATAGTATTTGGTTAAATTTTTGTTGATGTGGTCCATTGAACATCATTAAATTTAACTATCTTCCCAAAGTGACATAATAGGAAATACATATATACCTGAAGTAGGCGCCCTATTGCTGTGGTGTAAATTTAGATTAACTCAACAGATGTGTGAAAATAAAAGGAAAAATTGCTTGTGACCCGCACGCTTTGTGTGGTAGAAAGTCCCAGTTAAATGTCTGGATTTTGGATATTTCGGTAGCTTGCTGCTGCTTTCTAGAGCATTAAAAATACAAATAATATGTTATGATAATTCAAAAGCAGCAGGACAGATGCAGCTCCACCATATCACTTATCAGTAGGGTTACTCCCTCTGTAAGGCTATGGATTCTTTAGAGCATAGAAGGATCAAACTTATTAAAGTTTTAAACTTTAGTAAATGAAATACTGTGCTTAGAATAAAAAGTAATAAAAGATAAAGATAAAACAACACACAAATACGTAGAACAGGTAGAATAGCTATAACATAAAAAGGGAGAAATAACAGAAATACCTAAACATTTCCATCTACAGTTATCTTTTGTTTGCTTGAGGAAAGGAGAAATTATTTATGGATCACAATACGCATAGGTCGACCCCCACGTGAACACCTACCTATTGTGTAACCCAACTTTTTGTATGCCTGGTCCTGGGCTCATGTTTCCAGGATGGCCTGGATTATAATAATAACATTTCTGGTTTGTGATATTGTGGGCTATTTTAGAGTCATAGTTTGTGTCTTCAACTCCTCCTCCATTATATTATTATTATTTAATGGCTTTCAGCTCGATTTTTAGCCATGACGACTTGATGGATGAAAGCTCTGTAGTAAGATCTATGTTGTGCCGCCTATATATGTCTACTGGGGTCTTCTCCAAGCCTACATTGGTTCACCAGGTTCTTCTCCAAGCCTAGCTAGGTCAACCAGAGTGTTTTCCAAGCCTTGATAGGTTTAACGGGGTTTTCTCCAAGTCTAGATAGGTCCCTTAGGGTACCGTCACACCTGGCCATATTGACGGAGATATCTATGGCGACGCTCGGGGGCACGCACGTTTTTGGCGCCCCGCCAGCGTCGCCGTCGCATGTGTACACGCGGCGATACCTCTGACGACGCAGCAGCAATGTTACAGGCACCATCGCTTCTGGGGTGTCCACAAACCCCAGCGGCGATCCTGTAGCATGGGAGCCAATGGCTCCCATCACCTGTAACATCGGCGATCGCCATGTTACATGGGGCGATGTGTACACATCGCCCCAGAGTGCCCGCCTGGTTTCAGAGCAGTTCTGAGAAACCAGGCAACCACTTTAAGCCGATTGTTGGCACCAACATTGCCTCTTTACATATGAAATCGCCGCCGATATGGCCAGGTGTGACGGTACCCTTAGGGTCTTCTCCAAGTCTAGATTGGTCCACCATGGTCTTCTTTGCCATTATCTTGATGGTATCAAGCGAACAGGTTGCTGGTCTTCCTCTTCATCTTATTCCTTCTATTTTTCCGACTTTGATGTCCTTATCCAGTGATTGCTCTTTTCGTATGATGTGTGATCTTTGCCTCTAGTGACATGTCTGGCTTAATTCGTTCCAGTATTGATGTGTTTGTACTTCTTGCCATACTTGGTATTGATAACATCCTTCTCCAGCTCCATATGTGAAGGTGTTGTTTCTTCTTCTGTCTGGCTCCTGTATTGTCCATGTTTCACATCCATATGTTGCTAAAGTAAAGTGAAATGTTCCCCTTCATTTAGTAACTAGGAAATATCAAGCCAGGCTACAATGACCATCTGCCAAACCTCTGATGGTTAGAGTAATCCAAAATGAACCACAATGGGGATGTTAAAGTGTGACACTTCCTCACCTTATGTGATTTTATCTCACACAATCATGAACAAAGACTGAAGCCAGCTGGGGAAGACCCCACAAGACACAGAAGGCTAAGAGGTGTCCAAAAGGAACCACAGGTAGCGTCTGCGCTACTGGATATGATGAGATAACCAACATGAGGAAACTGCATAAAAGTGGTTTATTCAACTTGTTTCTACGTGCTCCTCCCCTCTTCATCAGGATGGAGTTACTTAGTAACTTGGTGGCTTTACTGATGAAGAAGTGAGGAGCCTTTTGAAATGCATTGAATAAATCACTTTATGCAGTTTCCTCATATTGGTTAATCTCATCATTTCCGGCAGTGCAGAGGCTACCCATCCCCATTGTGGTTCCTTTTGGATTTCACTTAGCCTTTTGGCTCTTGGGGTCTCCTCCAGCTGGCTTTCAGGGGCGGACCGTGAACCCTGGGGACCCTGGAGCAGGAGCAGGAAGGGGGTGCTGCTGGCCGTCGGCACGGCCCGATGGAGGGGGGGTAGACGCTGCTGGGGGCCGCCGGCGCGGTGGTCTCCTACCTGGTGAGCCGCGCCGGCTGTTTGCAGCCGTCCTACGGGCTGGAGGGGCAGAAGAGAAGAGGGGTGGGGTCAGGCAAGGGAAGCAGGAAGCCCTCTGCTTCCCTTGCCTGACCCTCCTCTCCTCTGACGGTGGCTTGTGGGGGTCGGCTGGGGGCCCCCCTCCAGGTTTGAAGGGGGCCCCTAGCCGGTCGGGGCCCTGGTGCGGCTGCACCAGCTGCACCTGTGTAGTTCCGCCCCTGCTTCAGGTTTTATTCATGGTTGTGTAAGACACAACCACACAAGGCGAGCAACCATCCTACATTAACATCACCAAATCTTTTCTGGGTAAGACCCTATCTGCGCTTCCTTGTCCACAGTTTTTCCCATTGAAGCTTGGCTCGCTATGTCAAGGCGTCACGAATAACACCTATCAGTATTCTTCCAGGTGACTCCTATGGTTCTGAGGTCCTGCAATAAGAGTGAATTGAGTTCTATGCCAACAGTTTGCATGGGATTTATGCCCTATGTGTAGAGACAGTCATGTGGTTGTAGACTTAAATAATATTAATGGTGTTATAATGTTCCTTATATCAAAATACATACATTTAATATATACATTTAAGAAAAAACAATGTCCCCCCCCAAAGGCGTCTGACTATGGCAAACTAACCATATCATATCTTTGTGCCTGGCACTTTTTCCAAGTACTGTAATTCCGGGGATATTTCCTTGCACAGTACCAGTAAACTTCAAATGGATTTCGATGTCGTAAATCTGTTCCCTCCACAAATTTATGTGCCCTGAAATCTCTGCAGAAAGTAATGCAGTTTCTATATTACCCATAAATTTCTATCAAGTTCATAATTCTCTATCAAGTTTACCGAGACCAACTCAAGGCAGAGGGAAAAATAAACAATGCATTTTAATGTCACACATCTCCCGATGAGCGATGGGGAGAATAAGGCTCTTAGGAAATAAGTGAGATGTGTTATTAGGACCATGTCCGCACCGTTACACTTGGCAGCCTCTTCAGTGTCTTATTGTGAGACTTAATATACTATGTGCCCAAATAAGAGCAACTCGCAATGTCCTGGACGTATCTGCAAAAGGGCTGACAACCAAGAAGAGGTACAAATAGAATTGGTGGATAATAAATAATAAACGTACTCTAGCCAAAAGACTGATGTTACGTGTGATAAGTGGTGCAGGCAACATAAGACTTACAGCTATCATGTTTTATGGTCCTCCATGGGGCGGACATACCACCAGTGCAAACAGTGCAGCTCAGGGGCGGACCTACCGTGGTGCAGCTGGTTCAGCTGCACCAGGGCCCCGACCGGCTAAGGGGGCCCTTCAAGCCTGCAGTGGGGGCCCCCAGCCGACCCCCATAACCCTATGCCAGTGGAGAGAGGGTTAACCGAGGGAAGCTGCTTGCTTCCCCTGGCTGAGCCCGCCCCTCCTCTCCTCTGCCGCCCCAGGTTCCCAGGACTGTGCGGCTTGATGCCGGTAGGAGATGCAGCACATATAGACATCCATCGCTCCTCGCCGTCACCTGCTAGCACCACCCCTCCCCCCCGCTCCTTGCCGACGTCCAATAGCATCCCCCCACCACCACCATCGACTGCTGCACCAGGGCCCACTGGTCACAAGGTCCTCCACTGGTGCAGCTGCACTAGGGTCCTCTTCTGATCGGGTCCACTCCTGGTCCCCTCAGACCCTGCTCTAAGCATAACATCATCTAAGTTTGCGTTTTTATTGCATTTTTGATGCGGACATGCCACCAGTGCAAACTGTGCAGCTGCACTGGGGTCAAAGAGGTAAGGGGCCACATACAGCTTCAAAGTGGGTGGAATTGTACATTATGATGAGATATTGGACTGCAGAGGGCCCTCTTCTGATTGGGTCCACTCCTGGTCCCATCAGACCCTGCTCTAAGGATAACATGGTCTAAGGTTGCGTTTTTGTTGCATTTGTGATGCAGACATGTCACCAGTGCAAACAGTGCAGCAGCACTGGGGTCCAAGGCATAAGGAGCCACATACAGGTTCAAAGTGGGTGGAATTGTGCATTATGAGATATTGGACTACAAAGGGCCCATATATAGTTTTTTCACAGGGGCCCTCTTATTATTGGGTCCAATCCTGGTCTTCTCAGACCCTGCTCTAAGCCATAACATATATAACAGCCTTCAGCTTGATCTCGAGCTATGTTGAATTGATGGATGATAGCTCAATAGGAAGATGGATCTTGTGCACTCTAGATAGGTTTATCAGGGTCCTCTCCAATCCTAGATAGGTCCACCAGGTTCTTCTCCAAGCCTAGAGAGGTCCATAGGTTCTTCTTTAAGCCTAGAAAGGTCCACCAGTCTTCTTCTAACCCAAGATAGGTCCACCAAAGTCTTCTCCAAGCCTAGATAGGTCCACCAAGGTCTTTTTCAAGCCTAGATAAGTTCATCAGCGCCTTTTCCAAACCTAGATAGGTCCACCAGGGTTTTCTCCAAGCATAGATTGGTCCACTAGGGTGTTATCCAAGTCTAGGTAATAATTCCACCATGGTATTCTCCAAGCCTAGATAGGTCCACTAGTTACTTTGCCAAGCCTAGATAGGTCCAACAGGGTCTTCTTCAAGTCTAGATAGGTCCACCAGGGCAGGGTCTTCTCCAAGCCTAGACAGGTCCACCAGGTTTTTCTTCAAGCCTAGATGGGTTGACCAGGGTCTTCTCCAAGCCTAGATAGGTCCACCAGGGTCTTCTTTAAGCCTAGATAGGTCCACCAGGGTCTTCTTCACTATTATCTTGATAGCATCAAGCCTTCAGGTTGCTGATCTTTCTCTTCGCCTTGTTCCTTGCATTCTTCCGACCATGATGTTGTTCTACAGTGATTGCTCTGTTTGCATGATGTGTCCACACATTTGCATGATGTGTCTGCTCATAAAGCTTCAAGGGCAAGATAAAATCCATTATTTCTCCCATTACATAATACAATTGATACAATATGAAATGCAGCTCGGAAACTTTACCAAACATCTGGAATGTAAAAGTGAACAGATGAGATTATGTTTTTTCCAACACTTTGGATCACTTTAGATCATTCTTTTAGATCAAATCATCTTCAAAAATTGTCTTTTTCTATTTATAATGACATTTCCCTTTTTTTCAGTGTCTAATTATTGCTTTCATGTAACAAGCCGGAGTTTTACATGAATGGAGGCATTTATAAAGAGCCGCATTTACAATCCTAATGACTCATTTTGGCGGCTTTGTAGTTCGTTTGCTCTTTTTAGTTCCTTGGACTTCATGGATTTTTTAAAATTGATGATTCAATCCTCATTTTTGTGAAAATCTATAAGCTTTGAATCATTATAGAAGTTTTGTCACTATGGAGTAGGGTACGGCTCAGAGCCGGGTACAAAATAGAACAAGGTGTCCATGATTTCACTGCAACCAGCAAATTGCCAGTGAAATTGCCTAGCAATATTGCCGCGTGTGACGGTACCTTTAATACATCAATAATAAAATATGACAAATTAAAGTGAACCTGGCATCCCATCTGAGAGCAGCATAATGTTGAAATAGAGACCCTGATTCCAGTGATGTGTCACTTACTGAGCTGCTTGCTGTCATACTGATAAAATGAGTGTTTCTCTTTTTGCAGATTTAGCAGTCTGTGAATATGCCAGACTACCTGGCAGCAGGACAGGTAGACTGCTAATGATAATCTCCATCTGATGAAACAGTGATTTTATCAAAACTACACTGAGCAGCCCAGCAAGTGACACATCGCTGGAATCAGGATCTCGGGTCCTATATTATGCTATTCTTAGATTAGGTTGCAAAAATTGGTGACAGGATCCCTTTAAGGCTGAAGACACACTGTCGTGCATCAAACACACGGAGTGTGTTTGATGCACGACAGTGATGAGAGTGTGATGCGTGTTTTCGAGTGTGGTGCTAGTGGTGAGTGTGCCTGCCTGTATTCATGTGAGTGTGCTGTGAGTGTGAGGTGTGAGTGCGTGTGTGCTTCGTGTCAGTGTGAAGCTGTCCGTGGCAGACAGCATTTGCAGTGATTTTAGATTCGCCGCTTTCCCAGTACAGTGATCAATAATGTTCTAGCGCTGTCACAGCAGTGCTGAAACATTATTGTTTAATAAACTCAGAAAACGAAATAATAAAGTTCTGTATGTTATTAATCATTTTAACCCCCTCTGCAGGCTCTGCGCTACATGTCGGCACAGAGCCTGCAGATGCGGCTGTTACAAGCCGGTGACTGAAGGGTTAAATTGCTGTGGGTGTGCTGCCATCATGTATACACAAAGTATATAGACTTTGTATAGACATGGTGACAGCACACCATGGCAGTGCAGGGGTGAAATCCTTTATTGTTCTGCTCCCGGCAATTGTTGGGTGATTATACAGTACTGTGAAGCTGCTATCCTTCTGCAGGGAGCTGTCCCTGGTGCTGAAGCTTCAGCGTGATATTACAGTAATATTAGGCTGGAGCTTCAGGGCGTCGAGATTTTAAAAGCACACTTGTGGGAATATCGCACAGTGAGCTGTATGGGGGCGAGATTTTCTCGCCCCCATAGACTCTCATTGCCCTCTCGCACGTGAGAATCGCAGCATGCTGTGACTGCACTCGCTCCTGACTCGCAATGCGAGTTCAGTGCAGGAGACTCGCACCAGTCTGCTCTTCCTGATAGGGCAACACTGGTCCGAGTGCAATGCGAGTTTCCCTTGCATTGCACTCGCGCGAGTCCCTCGCACAGTGTGCCTTCAGCCTAAATACATAAGTTTGATGCACCAATAAAACTACCTGAAATTCACATCATAGCCACACATAAGGCATAAGCATCTCTTGACAGAGTATCACAAAATCCTTTTTTCTGCTTTTTAGCTTTTTTATTTTTTTTGAAGATGGTCATGTAATATGCAGGATGGGCTATGACCAGCCTTTATCTGGCCTTTATTTAGGAGGCATATATTGTATTTCCTAGTCACTCATGTACAGTATATACAGTATGTAGCAGAGCTAAACTCATGTCATTCAGCTTTACGAGACTGAATCGTGTTAGTACTCAGTTTACAAAATGCAATAGATACAGTATACATTACACAGGGGCACATAGGAATATCTCGGGACAGGAACATTTTTTTAACACATCCCATTGTGGAACTGATGGTACTTTTATTCTAAGGCTGTGTTCACACTGGGCGTTTTTGGGCTGTTTTTGCTCAGCAGTTTTTGTAGCCAAAACCAGGAGTAGAGCAATCAGAGGAAAAGTCTAATAGAAACACGTCACCACTTCTGGATTTAATCACCCACTGCTGGTTTTGGCTACAAAAACTGCTGAGCAAAAACAGCCCAAAAACGCCCAGTGTGAACACAGCCTAAGTTTTTTTAAATTAAAATGTACAATTGTTCTTGGGAAAACCCCTTTAATTGCACTAAAATCTACAGCACACAGCGTGTAAAGCAAAGTGAAATTTTTATTTTTAGGATTTAATTAAATACGTTTGGTGGGGTAAACAATGGCGGTCTAGAGTGATTGGAACTCATTAATTTATATTTATTGGCTGTTTTTACATTGTCGCAATTAATGTAAAATATGGAAGGAAACAACATTTTAATTGGTGTTAATTATAATTCTAATTGTAATAAACATAAATATATATTATTAGAATTTCCAAACAATTTGTTTTACAGCTTTGATACAAAGTTCTATGTCTCCATGGTAACAAACAACAAACTCTATGTAGTCTGATCCTGCAAAACTTCTAACCAAAGTTCTATGTCTCCATGGTAACAGACAACAAATAAGCTTTAGGTAGTCTGCTCCTGCAAAACTTCCAACCAAAGTTCTGTCTCCATGGTAACAGACAACAATATAAGCTCTACGTAGTCTGATCCTGCAAACATCTTTCATCTTTCTCAAAAACGTTTTCTGAACTAACAATAGTTGAGTAAAGTAAAAGACAGAGAAGAAAACATAACCCACTGAGATTCTTAAGATACAGACTGAACAAATTAATTTGACAAAGTAGCAGAACGCCCAACAGGCTGCAATTCACATCATAGCCACTGTGTAGTGACATAGAGACACATATAGCAGAAATATCTGATGACAGAGTATCACAAAATCATATTTTCTGTCTGTTTAGTTTTGTACAGATGGTCTTCTTGTGCTATACATGATAGATATGTCCAGTCTTCATTCAGCGCAGGAATGTATTGTGTTTCCTTTTTACTCACGTATGTAGCACAGTTGAATGTATCATGTCATTTAGATTTAGACTGAATTGTGTTAGTACTCAGTTCAGAAAATACAATTTAAGATATACTGTATATTTTGTAAGTGAAGTTACAGATATAGCAATGAATATGGAAAAGATCAATGACAAACTCACCTTTTTAAAGGGATATTTCATGGAAGTAGTGGAAGAGCTGTTTATGTATTGATAGAGCAATGTGCCTGTTATGGGAAATCTAGCTCACATGCCATATGCAAATTAGGCAGGAAGTGATGAGGGGTGTGTCCAGGCATGTGCATGCTTCTTCCATGCCTACAGTGCACCATCAGTCTGATTTGCATACGGCTTCTGTGCTAGATTTCTTAAGATTGCAACACATGGAACATATAAAGAAGGTCTGTAAAGATGTGACAGGTTTCCATTAAATTCTAAATTTGGTGAACAGACAGAACAGTTCCAGGTAACATTGTGGAAAATGACCCAATGCGAGGAATCATTCTAAAGGGAATCTGTCAGCAGGTTTTTCCTATGTAATCTGAAGACAGCATTCTGCAGGGGTTATCACACAATTTTCAGTAATGTGTCTCTTTTTTATCAAGCTGACTGCTGTTGTTTACTTGCAATGATTGTTATGACACCAGAAGATTAACATCGCTGGACTAAAGTAGACAGTCCAATACCCATCGTCCTGTGATTAACTCACTGTTAATAAAAAAAAATACTACTACTACTACTGATACTATTACTACTACTCTAATATAATATTTATTCATGTATATAGTTCTATTCTATAATGCTATACATACATTTGCTACACTGTCTTCATTGGAGTTCACTATCTAAACATCCCATGTCTTTGAAATGTCGGAGGAAACTGGAGGAAACCCACACAAACACAGACATTGCACATACAGACCCTGGTGTGGGTGTGGGCAACTCACTGTCTATAGACATTGTACACACAGAGCCTGGTTTGGGCGGGGGAAGCTCGCTGTCTATAGATATTGTGCATTCAGAGCCTGGTGTGGGCGGGGCAGCTACTAGTCTATAGACATTGTACATACAGAGCTTGGTGTGGGTGAGGACAGATCTCCATCAATAGACATAGCACATACAAGGCCTTTGTGGGGGCAGCTCTCTGTCTATAGACATTCTACATACAGAGCTGGTGTGGGTGAGGACAGATCTCCATCATAGACATAGCACATACAGGCCTGGGTGGTGGGCAGCTCTCTGTCTATAGACATTCTACATACAGAGCCTGGTGTGGGGGGCAGCTCTCTGTCTATAGACATTGTACATACAGAGCCTGGTGTGGATGGACAGCATTTCTGTCTATAGACATTGTACATACAGAGATTTGGTGTGGGCTGGGGCAGCTCTCTGTCTCTAGATATTGTACATACAGAGCCTGGTGTGGCAGGGGCAGCACTCTGTCTATATCCATTGTACATACAGAGCTTGGTGTGGGTGAGGGCAGCTTCCATCTATAGACATTGCACATACAAGGCCTTGTGGGGGAGCAGCTCTCTGTCTATAGACATTGTACATACAGAGCCTGGTGTGGACGACGGCATTTTCTGTCTATAGAGATTGTACATACAGAACCTGGTGTGGGTGGGGGCAGCTCTCTGTCTATAGACATTGTAAATACAGAGCCTGGTGTGGGCAGGGGCAGCTCTATGTCTATAGACATTGTACATACAGAGCTGGTGTGGGTGGGTGCAGCTCTCTGTGTAAGACATTGTACATACAGAGCCTGGTGTGGGTGGGGGCTGCTCTCTGTCTACAGACATTGTACATACAGAGTCTGGTGTGGGTAGAGGCAGCTCTCTGTCTACATACATTGTATATACAGAGCTTTCTCAGTGCTGCTACTTTGCTAAATCTAAAAACTCACATTGTGTCAGAACCTCTATCCCTATTAATCTAAGTGATACATTGCTGGATTCAGAGTCTCTTTGTCTACAGGATGCTGCTCTCAGATGAGAAAGCAAAAACCTGCTGACAGATTCCCTTTAAATTTCCCACAAAGAAAATCTAATAATAATATAACAGAACGTTCTGTATCTGAAGACATGTAACATGACTATATTTAGTGCTTCGACTCTGACAATTCCCATTGGGTGACATTAGGAAATCTTGGCATCATTGACTTGCATCGCAGCTGCGTTTCCTTAAAATCTCTGGCATCTATGTTACCGCTCTCTCAAAAGCGAAGGATTGAAGATAAAGCACTGGGGGATCAACTGCAGCCCCTGGGCTATTACACGCTGGAAACTCGACTTTCATAAATATATAGAGAGTAAAAGAGAGAATTACAGATGTAGCAGAGCCGACACGCTCATTTCACTGTCTCTTTGGTGAAATTAAATAGTTTTATCTGCTCTCAATACTAAGATCTCTTATTCAGAGCGTTTATGTTTCTATTTTTTGCTACAAAGTTTCAACTTTATTGTTTTCCTTTAAAAAGTCCTGAAATTAAAGGGGCCGTTCCAGTTTAGACACCTACCGTATATACTCATGTATAAGCCGACCGTGTATAGCGACCCCCTACTTTTGCCCCCAAAACCTGGGAAAACCTATTGACTCGTGTATAAGCCGAGGATGGACCCCAGCACAGGTATACAGCCCCCAGCAGTGTGGTATACAGGCCCCCCAGTGGTAGTATACAGCAGCCTCCCCAGTGGTATATACAGGCCTCAGCAGTATATACAGCAACCCCAGTGGTATACAGCAGCCTCCCCAGTGGTATATACAGACCCCACCAGTATATACAGCAGCCCCAGTGGTATATACAGACCCCACCAGTATATACAGCAGCCCCAGTGGTATATACAGACCCCACCAGTATATACAGCAGCCCCAGTGGTATACAGGCCCCAGCAGTATATACAGCAGCCTCCGGGGTATACAGCAGCCCCCAGGGGTATACAGCAGCCCCCAGGGGTAATACAGCAGTCCCCAGGGGTTATACAGCAGCCCCCAGGGGGTTATACAGCAGCCCCCAGGGGGGTAACAGCAGCCCCCAGGGGGTTATACAGCAGCCCCCAGGGGGTTATACAGCAGCCCCCGGGGGATACACAGCAGCCCCCAGGGGTTATACAGCAGCCCCCAGGGGGTTATACAGCAGCCCCCAGGGGTTATACAGCAGCCCCCAGGGGGGGGGGGTACACAGCAGCCCTCAGGGGGTTATACAGCAGCCCCAGGGGGTTATACAGCAGCCCCCGGGGGGATACACAGCAGCCTCCAGGGGGGTATACAGCAGCCCCCAGGAGGTTATACAGCAGCCCCCAGGGGGTTATACAGCAGCCCCCGGGGGGGTACACAGCAGCCCCCAGGGGGTACACAGCAGCCCCGAGGGGTACACAGCAGCCCCCAGGGGGTATACAGCAGCCCCCAAATGCTGGCACTCCCCCCCTTGTAAGGGCCCCCCCCGCTGCTTATCTTACCATCCCGGTCTTCTGCACAGCGCCGGTCCTCGGTGCTCCGTTCTTCATGCTCCGTCCTCGCTGCATCCGGGATCCATGGCCGTCGCACGATGACGTCATATGCCTGCGACGGCCTGGGATCCCGGATGCAGCGAGGACGGAGCATGAAGAACGGAGCACCGAGGACCGCGCTGTGCAGAAGACCGGGGGGGCGAGTGCCAGCATTTGGGGCATATATGCACTGCTTCCCCCTGCCGCTGATTGACAGGGGGAAGCAGTGCATATATAATGAGCGGCCCCACGTGACGGGGCCGCTCATACAGCAGCCTCCCCCTGCCTCCTCCAGCCTCCCCAGCCCCGGACACAGCCCCCACCACGCAGCCTACCGTATTGACCCGTGTATAAGCCGAGGGGAGACTTTTTAGCCCAATTTTTGGGCTGAAAAACTCGGCTTATACACGAGTATATACGATAATTTCGTTTTTGCATACCTCATTAGCAAACCCTTAAATAGACTGTGTCATCAGAATAACTACTACAGTTTAATCAGATTTTTTTACATTTACTTTCTACAAAAAATCTATATTTTTAAATTTTTATATGAATGATAAAAAATCTTGCAGTTCTCACATTGGCCTCTTGGGTTATTCTACAAATTGACATGTACATTAGCAGCAATAGACAGACTCAGATCCTAATATTTTGCATTGATGTATCTAGTGAGCAAGTGCAAATGTCATTGTAGAGGGAGGAGGTGAGCTGTGATATCACCTATTGTGAATGGTGGATCCTGTGTTATCTGCTGTATATAGAGGTGTTATCAGTCATTGTACAGGAGGAGGAGGTGAGCTGTGATATCACCTATTGTGAATGGTGGATCCTGTGTTATCTACTGTATATAGAGGTGTTATCAGTCATTGTGCGGGAGGAGGCGAGTTTTGACATCACCTATTGTGAATGATGGATCCTGTGTTATCTACTGTATATAGAGGTGTTATCAATCATTGTACAGGAGGAGGAGGTGAGCTGTGATATCACCTACTGTGAATGGTGGATCCTGTGTTATCTACTGTATATAGAGGTGTTATCAGTCATTGTACAGGAGGAGGTGAGCTGTGATATCACCTATTGTGAATGGTGGATCCTGTGTTATCTACTGTATATAGAGGTGTTATCAGGCATTGTGCAGGAGGAGGTGAGCTGTGATATCACCTATTGTGAGTGGTGGATCCTGTGTTATCTGCTGTATATAGAGGTGTTATCAGTCATTGTACAGGAGGAGGAGGTGAGCTGTGATATCACCTATTGTGAATGGTGGATCCTGTGTTATCTACTGTATATAGAGGTGTTATCAGTCATTGTACAGGAGGAGGAGGTGAGCTGTGACATCACCTATTGTGAATGGTGGATCCTGTGTTATCTACTGTATATAGAGGTGTTATCAGTCATTGTACAGGAGGAGGAGGTGAGCTGTGATATCACCTATTGTGAGTGGTGGATCCTGTGTTATCTGCTGTATATAGAGGTGTTATCAGTCATTGTACAGGAGGAGGAGGTGAGCTGTGATATCACCTACTGTGAATGGTGGATCCTGTGTTATCTACTGTATATAGAGGTGTTATCAGTCATTGTACAGGAGGAGGAGGTGAGCTGTGATATCTCCTATTGTGAATGGTGGATCCTGTGTTATCTACTGTATATAGAGGTGTTATCGGTCATTGTACAGGAGGAGGTGAGCTGTGATATCACCTATTGTGAATGGTGGATCTTGTGTTATATACTGTATATAGAGGTGTTATCAGTCATTGTGCAGGAGGAGAAGGTGAGCTGTGATATCACCTACTGTGAATGGTGGATCCTGTTTATCTACTGTATATAGAGGTGTTATCAGTCATTGTACAGGAGGAGGTGAGCTGTGATATCTCCTATTGTGAATGGTGGATCCTGTGTTATCTACTGTATATAGAGGTGTTATCGGTCATTGTACAGGAGGAGGTGAGCTGTGATATCACCTATTGTGAATGGTGGATCCTGCGTTATCTACTGTATATAGAGGTGTTATCAGTCGTTGTACAGGAGGAGGAGGTGAGCTGTGACCTCACCTATTGTGAATGGTGGATCCTGTGTTATCTGCTGTATATAGAGGTGTTATCAGTCATTGTACAGGAGGAGAAGGTGAGCTGTGATATCACCTACTGTGAATGGTGTATCCTGTGTTATCTACTGTATATAGAGGTGTTATCAGTCATTGTACAGGAGGAGGTGAGCTGTGATATCTCCTATTGTGAATGGTGGATCCTGTGTTATGTACTGTATATAGAGGTGTTATCGGTCATTGTACAGGAGGAGGTGAGCTGTGATATCACCTATTGTGAATGGTGGATCCTGCGTTATCTACTGTATATAGAGGTGTTATCAGTCGTTGTACAGGGGAGGAGGTGAGCTGTGATATCACCTATTGTGAATGGTGGATCCTGCGTTATCTACTGTATATAGAGGTGTTATCAGTCGTTGTACAGGAGGAGGAGGTGAGCTGTGACCTCACCTATTGTGAATGGTGGATCCTGTGTTATCTGCTGTATATAGAGGTGTTATCAGTCATTGTACAGGAGGAGAAGGTGAGCTGTGATATCACCTACTGTGAATGGTGTATCCTGTGTTATCTACTGTATATAGAGTGTTATCAGTCATTGTACAGGAGGAGGTGAGCTGTGATTCTCCTATTGTGAATGGTGGATCCTGTGTTATGTACTGTATATAGAGGTGTTATCGTCATTGTACAGGAGGAGGTGAGCTGTGATATCACCTATTGTGAATGGTGGATCCTGTGTTATCTACTGTATATAGAGGTGTTATCAGTCATTGTACAGGCGGAGGAGGTGAGCTGTGATATCACCTATTGTGAATGGTGGATCCTGTGTTATCTACTGTATATAGAGGTGTTATCAGTCATTGTACTGGAGGGAGAGGAAGCGAGCTGTGACATCTCATTAAAAACATGAAAAATAGAGGCAAATTGAGCCATGGGTGATTTTGCATTTGCCTCTGGAGTTTTCCTTTAAGTTTTTCTTCTACAAAGCCTGAAATGCAGCTGGGATCAGCAGGCAACAAATTGCAATCATTTAATCAGTCAAATCTCAGACTGTTTACATTAATGCATCGCAACACAATACATGTTCTGGAATCCCAGGGAGTGGAACAATATCGCTCGCTCATATGAGTAAACACATAGACGTGCAACAAAATGAGAGGTTACAAGGCGACACAATAATGACCCACATCATGGGAATAATATACAGGAGCAAATGAGTCTCGTGGTTATGGAAACCATGAGTCAATCCATAGAAAATGCCGGAACTTTCCTTCCTTCCATCTCCATTTAGAAGGTTTGTACTTCATCCACAAATACAGCTTGTGTTCTGTCATTGAAATAGTAGAGATTTGCCTGTTGTTCTCTGCCTCTATACAATTTATAATTTATTTATTCAATTTATTTCCTGTATTTTTTACAATTTTTCATCATATTTTTCACTCTATTTTTTTCACCAAATTACACCTAAAAGGAACATTTTATCAGAATATTATCCTATAATATTTTCTTATCCATTGACTCTCAAAAACTGATCAGTGAAAAATGGATAAACTTAGTCTGTCCTGCGTGATTCTTCCATTCTACCCGGAGCCCCATAGACTCTATCACTGATTGTGATCCGGCAAATGAATGAGAATAGGACCTGCTCTGAGTCTTGTGGGCTGAAGATACCATACCACCATGCTCCTCTGGACCACCAGACCAACACCATTGCTCTGCACTACCAGACCACCACCTTTCCTCCACCCTACCAGACCAACTCGATTCCTCTGTATTACCAGACCACCACTGTTCTCCACGCTACCAAACCACCACTGTTCCTCTGAATTACAAGACCACCTCCGTGCCTCCGTAGTACTAGACCACCACCATTCCTCTGCAGCATCAGACCACTACCATTCAATTCTCCACACTTCCAGAAAACCACCATTCCTCTGCGCTCCGGACTACTATTGTTCCACGGTCCACCGCACTACCTCAACATTCCTCTCCACTACCAGACCACTACTGTTCCTCTAAAATACCAGACCACAAGTGTTCCCCCTCACCACCAGGCTACCACCTTTCCTCTGCAGTACCAGACCACCACCATTCCTCCACACTACCAACCACCACCGTTCTTCTGCACTATCATAACATCACCGCTTCTCCACGCTACCAGACCACTAGTCCTCCGCACTTCCATACCACCACGTTCCTCCGTACTACCAGACTACCATTGTTCTTCTGCAGTACCATACCTACACCATTCTTCTGCAATAGCAGACCACAACCATTCCTCTGCCCTACCAGACCACAACCATTCCTCTGCACTACCAGACCACCACATTCCTCCGCACTCTCATACCACCACATTCCTCGGCACTACCAGACCACCACAATTCTCTGCACTAGCAGACCACCACATTCTTCTGCATTAGCAGACCACCACTATTCTTCTGCACTAGCAGACCACCACCATTCTTCTGCACTACCAGACCACCACCATTCTTCTGTACTACCAGACCACCACCATTCTTCTGCACTACCAGACCACCACCATTCTTCTGCACTAGCAGACCACACCATTCCTCTAAACTACTAGACCACCACATTCCTCCGCACTCTCATACACCACATTCCTCCGCACTCTCATACCACCATGTTCCTCGGCACTACCAGGCCACCACCATTCTTCTGCACTACCAGACCACCACCATTCTTCTGCACTAGCAGACCACCACCATTCTTCTGTACTACCAGACCACCACCATTCTTCTGTACTACCAAACTACAACCAGTCCTCTGCAGTACTAAACCACAACCGTTCCTCGCACTACCAGACCACCATCACACTTGACTTTTTAATGTAGAACAATTCATTCTGTTATTTGGATTGTTAAGCAAATATAAGTGGACGACAATTTGGCCTTTTTATAGACTAAAATGTTGCAAACTTAAAGATGCAGGTGTGAGCTAACAAAGAAAGGTTGGTGGATTATCTTCTCCGCTCTTAGGATGTGTAAACTTGGCGTTAATAGATTGCAGTTTAATATCTACGCGTTTCGGAGCAATCCAGCTTCTTTCTCAGGCCATGACCACAGTGTAGGCAAACATTTTTTTGATGGGCTAAAATAGAAATTGGCAGAAAAGACAGCGGAAAACTAACATAAATTATTATTAGTTCATTAGGACATTGGCAACAGAATAACCAAAATGGACAAACCCTTTATCCTTGACAAGTCTGTTTACATTGGTATTTTGAGGGATACTTACCTTAGGAGAGCGGTAGCAGGTACACAGTAGATTACTCACAGCCTGCAAGGGATAACTATCCTATAGCCATTGTAATCTATGTCTAAATGATAAGAACATCCCATAATCATAGTATTGATTTTTTTTTTTGTGGAATATGGATTGATAATGATTTTCTATTATATTCGCGCTCATTTTCTGGCAGCATTTCAGAAATAGTGATGAAAAAGACATATGCTTGGCCGCCATTCCGATAAACAGCCTTTTATGTAATGCAGTATGGCAAGAAAAAAGGGATTAACAAATGAAGGAAAAGGCAAAGTGTATAATACAAGTAGTTTATTACAGTTAACGAGTTTCAAAGTGATATTGTCTTCTTCAGGACAAAACTGCTGTCATGAGAAGAACTCATCTACTTCGAAACGCGCTGACTCTAATAAGCTACTTGGATTATACACTTTGCCTCTTCCTTCATTTGTTAACCCCTTTTCTTCCTGCCATACTGTCTCTCATCATCACAGGGCCACATCAATGTAAAGAGTGCATTCCCTGGCTGTGTGCACGCAACTCCAACCAGGTGAGCGTGTTTCTTTCCTTTTACCATAACAATACTTGGAAAAAGCCTGAGAGCACTTGTATTTTTTCCAGTTTTGAACCCCCTTCATGTAATACAGGCACAGCCTGACTCTTCCTAGTAATAACTCTTCTCTTTAGTTCCCGGTGGGGAGGCCACCATGACTTGAATCAAAGCGTAAAACTCCCAGGCTGTATTGCACAAACTTTAATGGGATCCATAAGAATCAAGTCCCACAAGGATGTTAGGACCACCCCCGAGGGACTAATACCAGGTGGCAACCCCCTTACACTTTCTGGTGTGTGTACACAGAGAGTGCAAGGGGGTTGCATCACTTTGCTTCATAAACCCCCTGAAAACATGGTTGCAAGACTTATCCTATTCATTTTTATGCTATAACCATTTTGCCAGTCATATGTTCAGTCGTTTGAGTATGCTTTATCCCCTTCAAGTTTTGAAAAACACCTGGTGTGAAAAAAAGTAAGTGCACGTCCCTTTTCCAGAAATAACCAACTCTAAACATGTTACTGTCCAATCAGAAGGCTTCAAAAAACTCTTGAAAAACAAACTCTTACAAAAAACTCCAAAATGCTCCAACAATGCTTCAGAAAACAAAAAAACCTTCCCCCAAAACTGTACCGAGGGTGTTTGCACACGATGCCTCTTGTTTTCCGGTGGCAGAGCCACGCAGGATCTTTGGATGGAGCAAATTCAGGAAAATGGTGGCCAACTCCTTCCTGGAATGTCTTTGCCATCGTTATTGCAGGGGCTGAGCCACTGGCGTATTTTTTCTGTGCTTTCTGCTATAGTGGAATGAAGCCACCTGAGGAATGAGCAGGCTAGATACTTTACCGCTAGTTTCTAAACTCTGAAGATGTTAAAAGTAGTAACAAAAGGCCTAAGGTGTGCACAGCAATGTCATCTGGACATTGCTGTGTATTATGGTCATTTTTTTTGCAGATGATTTGCAACAGTTTTTAAAGCTCAATCCTTGCCTGAAAAAAACTTGTGTGCACATTTCACTAAAAAGAGAGTGTTTCCTGAAGGGAAAAACATCTAGCTTGACTTTTGACTTTAGAGGTTATTAAAGGGAATCTGTCAGCAGGTTTTTGCTCTATAAGCTGAGGACGGCATGCTGTAAGGGTTAAAGAACAAAAAATAACTGTGCCTCTCTTATCAATGTGTTCTATTGTTTAGATAAACTAAAGGCTTTATCACCTTGTGATTACCATTACAGGATTACTTTGTTATGTGCATTGCAGTCCTACACACCCTCCAAGTTGAGCTTGGTGTGGGCGGAGGCAGATCTCTGTCTATAGACATTGTATATACATAGCCTGGTGTGGTCGGGGCAGCTCTGTCTATAGACATTGTACATACAGAGCCTGTGTGGGCGGGTGCAGCTCTGTCTGTAGACATTGTATATACAGAGCCTGGTGGGAGGGGGAGCAGGTCTCTGTCTATAGACATTGTATATACAGAGCCTGGTGGGAGCGGGGGCAGGTCTCTGTCTATAGACATTGTATATACAGAGCCTGGTGGGGCGGGGGCAGTTCTCTGTCTATAGACATTGTACATACAGTGCTTTGATTGTATTGAGAACAGCTGCAGACACATTTTGTATGTGATAACAATTGTTGAAATTCAGGGTCTCTTTGCCTTCATTATGTTGCTGTAAGATATGATAGCAAAAACCTGAAAGATTCCCTTTATCTCCCTTTTTCTAATGTTGTTGGACGTCATGTTGATCCAGTATTACTACTTATTACTACTTATCCAGTATTACTACTTATTACTTCTTTTTCTTATTCTGGGTCAGCTCTCATTTTCCAGGGCCTCATTTCTTTTAAATGCTTTTGATGCGATCGTTTTCTTCGATGTTTTTAGGAAGGGGTCTCGGATTATGCAGCACTGAGATCAGAGGCTTGTGTAATGGTTAAACCAATTATGACTGTTCAGCGAGACTTGCAAAGAAGGTTCATTAATTCAGAGAACCAATGGAAGACAAAATAAAATGCTCTGCTTTAATGTCCATGCCTTTGGTGCCTTTTTAGCTTTATTGTCTACCAGCATAACGTGAGACATCATCTCATTTCTCACAAACGCCGCTGAAGCGCAATCATCTTTTTAACGGGGACCTGTCACATGGAAAATGCATTCCAACATCCACTACGTGGGACGCATGTTATAGATCAGGACAGGCTAGATAGAGTGGTGTGTATGTATACATGTGTATGCGCAGTGTGTGTATATACAATGTGTATGTGCAGTGCATATATACGTGTGCATGTGCAGTGTGTGCTACCCCTGTGTATGTGCAGTGTGTGTATATTCATGTGTATGTGCAGTGTTTGCCCACCATGTGTATGTGCAGTGTGTGTATATTCATGTGTATGTGCAGTGTTTGCCCACCATGTGTATGTGCAGTGTGTGTATTATTCATGTGCATGTGCAGTGTTGTCTACCCCTGTGTATGTGCAGTGTGTGTATTATTCATGTGTATGTGCAGTGTGTGTATATTCATGTGTATGTGCAGTGTGTTGATATTCATGTGTATGTGCAGTGTTTGCCCACCATGTGTATGTGCAGTTTGTATATTCATGTGTATGTGCAGTGTGTGTATATTCATGTGTATGTGCAGTGTGTGTATATACCTGTGTATGTGCAGTGTGTGTCTACCCTGTGTATGTGCAGTGTTTGCCCACCATGTGTATGTGCAGTGTGTGTATATTCATGTGTATGTGCATGTGTGTATTCATGTGTATGTGCAGTGTGTGTATATACCTGTGTATGTGCAGTGTGTGTCTACCCCTGTGTATGTGCAGTGTTTGCCCACCATGTGTATGTGCAGTGTGTGTAATTCATGTGTATGTGCAGTGTTTGCCACCCCTGTGTATGTGCAGTGTGTGTATATCATGTGTATGTGCAGTGTGTGTATATCATGTGTATGTGCAGTGTTTGCCCACCATGTGTATGTGCAGTGTGTGTATATTCATGTGTATGTGCAGTGTTTGCCCACCATGTGTATGTGCAGTGTGTGTATATTCATGTGTATGTGCAGTGTTTGCCACCATGTGTATGTGCAGTGTGTGTTATTCATGTGTATGTGCAGTGTGTGTATATTCATGTGTATGTGCAGTGTGTGTATATTCATGTGTATGTGCAGTGTGTGTATATACCGGGTGTATGTGCAGTGTGTGTCTACCCTGTGTATGTGCATTGTTTGCCCACCTGTGTATGTGCAGGTGTGTATTTCATGTGTATGTGCAGTTGTCTGCCCACCATGTGTATGTGCAGTGTTTGCCCACCCTGTGTATGTGCAGTGTGTGTATATTCATGTGTATGTGCAGTGTCTGCCCACCATGTGTATGTGCAGTGTTTGCCCACCATGTGTATGTGCAGTGCCTGTAAATGTATATATATGTCTCTATGGGTCCAGTGGCTCAGTGGTTCCTGACTGGTGGAGATGATGGCACGTCTACAGGAGTGTCTGTCGGACGTTTAACACTACAATACATTGTTATGGTAGATGTTGCTGTCTTACAGTTGCCACAATTCTACTGTATGATCCTTTACAAGGTTTCTGCCTTCTAACCCCATCACATTTACATCAGAATAAGTTTACCACTTTTCCATGATTTTTTTTCATGACTGCTGTTAAAAACCAGACCCGTCTGCCTTGTACCGTCAGGATCACTCACTCGTCACTCCCGACCTCCTTGTAAAATCCCGACCAAAACATTTCAGAACATTTATAAAAAGAAGAAAGTAACCCTCGGAGCCGAGGCTTCTGCTCCGATTTGACCTCGGCTTTCACAGCCCAGAGGCTTCAGTAAATAACCAAGTTGGTATTAAAGAAAAAGTCATTAAATTGAAGTTGCTTTGCAAAGGAAAATGCAGAGAGCTCGGTCTGGGAATCCGTCTCCCGGTCCGAGGTATCGGCACGAAATTAATCTTGGTTTGCGCTCAAGGCTCTTGCCTCATTTGTGTGTCCTAGTCTGTCATGTCTGTAAACTTTGTCACACTCGCTGACCGCATCTCCCTGGACCCAATTCACCAATGGAAATGCCATTTCATACATTTTTCATCCCAAAGTCACAACACTTAGCGAGCGACCTGGGCCGTGTGGGGTTTTTTGTCTTTTTTTTAAAGCAAGGACACAGAATATATTACCAGGTTATAAATTCTGTATTTTTCAGTAGAGATACCAAGTGTGATGGGATTCAATCTAAGCAATAATGCACTCAACAACTTACAGGGTACATAGAGTGTATCACCTTAAAGGGATTGTCCACTACTAGGACAACTTTTTCCCCCAGTTAAAATAAAAGAACTCTGTACTCACCTCAGTGCCGCCACGCTGTTGGAAATCACAGTTTAGGGCTGCCGTGAGATTGTGACATCACGCGAGCCTCGCATCCAATCACCACCAGCTTCCTTCCCCTTCAGACCAAACTTACTATCAACAGGATGTGAGTGTCAGCCACAGCGTCACTTCCGGTTGATAGCTCATTTGGTCTACAGAAAGCCGGCGGTGATTGGACGCGGGACTCGTGTGATGTCACCATGTCCCATGAGCCCTGAACCATGATTTCTGACAGCGCTGGAGCAGCACGGAGGTGAGTTCAAGGTGTATTATTTTAATAGGGAGAAACAAGTAGACTCAGAAGGAGTTGTCCTAATAGAGGACAAACCCTTTAAAAAAAATCTGCCACCAGTTTTTACCACTTAATCTGAGAAAATCAAAATGTAAAAAGACACTGATTTAGTAATGTGTCACTTACTAGGCTGATTGCCGTGGTTTTCAATCAAGTCTTTCTGTTATCAGCAGATTTTCCCTAGAGGACAAGCAAATAGTGATGAGCGAACACTACCATGGTTGGTGCTCGGTACTCGAAACAAGCAGGTTGGATGCTGGGCAGGCGCGACTCGAGTACTGAATATAATGGAAGTCAGTGGGAATCTTGATCATTTCTGCAAGATATTCCAGAAAAATGTATAAATTCTACTTTGACTTTCATTATATTGTACTTAGTGCTGACGTGACGCCTGTCTAAGCATCTGACCTGCTCATTTCGAGCACCTGAGCATAACCTTGAGAATGTATTGTTGTGAGACTGTTGATACTGTCCTGATGAGACTGTTGAGATGTGTTGATAGAGATGAGTGTGAATTGTCTTCTTGTTCGACTGTTAAGATTCTGTTGTTGATACTCTTGTTGTTGAGATACTGGTGTCTTCTTGGTGGAAGATACTGGTGTCTCTTGTTGAGACTTTCCTTGTTGGAACTGTCTTGTTGTTGAAACTGTTTAGTGGGAATTGTCTTGTTGTGAGAGGGTTGAGACTGTCTTGTTGTCAAACTGTTGAGAGTGTCTTGTTGTTGAGTCTGTTGAGTTATGTTGAGCGTTGAGTTGAGCATGAATTTTCTTGCTTTGAGACTGATGAGACTGTCTTGTTGTTGAGAATGTTGGGTTGTGTTGAGTTGAGCATGAATTGTCTTGTTGTGAGACCGTTGAGACTGTCTTCTTGTTGACTCTGTTGAGTTAAGTTGAGGTTGACTTGCGCATGAATTGTCTTGTTGTGAGACCGTTGAGACTGTCTTCTTGTTGACTCTGTTGAGTAACGTTGAGCGTTGACTTGCGCATGAATTGTCTTGTTGTGAGACTATTGAGACTGTCTTGTTGTTGAGTCGTGTTTAGCGTTGAGTTGAGCATGAATTTTCTTGCTTTGAGACTGATGAGACTGTCTTGTTGTTGAGAATGTTGGGTTGTGTTGAGTTGAGCATGAATTGTCTTGTTGTGAGACCGTTGAGACTGTCTTCTTGTTGACTCTGTTGAGTAACGTTGAGCGTTGACTTGCGCATGAATTGTCTTGTTGTGAGACTATTGATACTGTCTTGTTGTTGAGTCGTGTTGAGCGTTGAGTTGAGCATGAATTTCTTGCTTTGAGACTGATGAGACTGTTTTAGTTGAGAATGTTGAGTTGTGTTGAGTTGAGCATGAATTGTCTTGTTGTGAGACTGTTGAGACTGTCTTGCTGTTGAGTCTGTTGAGTTACATTGAGCGTTGACTTGAGCATGAATTGTCTTGTTGTGAGACTGTTGAGACTGTCTTGTTGTTGAGTCTGTTGAGTTACATTGAGCGTTGACTTGAGCATGAATTGTCTTGTTGTGAGACTGTTGAGACTGTCTTTGTTGAGTCTGTTGAGACTGTTTGTTGTTGAGTCTGTTGAGACTGTCTTGTTGTTGAGTCTGTTGAGTTATGTTGTGTGTTGAGTTGAGCATGAATTTTCTTGCTTTGAGACTGATGAGACTGTCTTGTTGTGAAACTGTTGAGTTGTGTTGAGTTGAGCATGAATTGTCTTGTTGTGAGACTATTTAGACTGTCTTGTTGTTGAGACACTGAAATCTTCTTGGTTGAAGGACTTTTAGATCACAGACATCAGGGTGTGATTGCTGCCTTGGTATAAGGACTCAGGTGATTTCTTCCTTGCCCCTCAATACTGTAGCTACACCTGTCTATTCACATTTTTAGCTCTGTACAGAAAGTAGAGCAACGTGGGTGGCATTTTGGGAATAGTTATCTGCTATGAAATGAAAAAAAAAGAAAAAAAACACGCCCTTAGAGCTGCACGAAGGTTTCTGCTTTTGTTACATATTCTGCTTGACTGTGAAGAAAGCTCCGCGTTCACCTTGTCAGTAGTGTTATTTTTTGCTACAGAGAAAACATGCGCGAGTTTAGAGAGAAAAATATCATCAAGCAGAAAGTGAAGAACAAGAGTATATACGCTGCAAAGTTCACTGGAACAAGGTAGGGTAAGCCTTCCCGCATGCCAGGCGTAATCCTCCCGCTGTGCACTCCAGTAAAGTGGCTGCCGGAACTGAAAAGTATTTCTGTAGAGGAGAAAAATATGCAGGTTTTTTTATGTACACTGCATAAAAAGGTGTTTGAACTTTTACAAGGTTATTTTCTATGATCACAATGATTAATTTTTCCATGAATATGATATTAGATAGAGATGAGTGAATCCAACAAATCACAAATTCGAGTTATTTTACCGGTAGATTGATTCACAGTGAAGTTATTATCCACAAATGTAATGTCCCTTATTATACTTTGGGGTCTCTACAGACTCGTTAACATAATATAAGTAAAGGTACCTTTGCACGCCGCCACTGTGGCTAGCAACAGGTATCCACCGCACATGCACGCGCACGTTTTTAACGGTGAATACCGATCACTGATGCCGCATATAGACGCGGCCATTGCGTTGTCAACTGAAGGTATCTTTGTTCCCCGGAAGTGCCGACAGATCCTGCGGCTCTTCCTGTTGAATACCTTCGCTACCTCACACGCGCTACCACAAAGGAATATGGGCGTACATATTTTGCACCGTAAGTACATAGGCGTGATAGAGTTGTGTATTCCGTGATGCACAAGCATTGATTGGACAACGCAATAGCGTCATGATTGGGCAGCCTGCGCATGAAGGCTGGCTAATACATGACTCCATTGCAATTGTGTAGTGTGAATAGATAGCTCTTTAAATATGGCGCCCTGTGAAGGGACAGCCAATGGATTCACAATAGCCCCCACCAATGATCGCTGATGGGGCGCGGTATCCATGAGGCTGTGGAACGCCCCTGGGAGTTCACTAGGCGACGCAACATCCATGCCTGCGCCCCGTTTACACGCCACCACCATAGCAATTGTGCCTCTCTGTTTTTGAGCACGGCTCAGCAACAGGTATTCGAAGCAACTGCTGGACACCAGGAGGAACTGCCCTATTTACACGCCGCCATTTCATAGCAATTTCATGGCAACAGGCACAATTTTCCCACTGCCAGGCAGTTGCTGCCTTCCTGTGGTGGCGTGTAAAGGTACCTTAAGATATACATATGTAAACAGATACTTATACTCACTTCATTGTTCACCTCCCTTGCCGCTCCCTGTAGTGGATAAATAGATGGTGGTCAAAAATAGGGTTCACTATTGAATTCATCCATGATGGGAAGCATCCACTTGGTGCAACACATTTAAATATAAACTTAATTACTCAATTAAGTTCCCTAATACTAAAGATAGTTTAATTTCTTTGAAAATAATTAATTGTACTCTCATGTTACATTGGCTAGAAGGGACAGCGTGTTTCGGTTTTCACTGCTGCATAGGTATATAGACCACATGGGTTCTAACAACAATGGTATTACCATTGTTGTTATATCCCGTGTGGTCTATATACCTATGCAGCAGCGCGGACCGAAACTAGCCGTCCCTTATCACAGTTGATTTACACCACCGTGCACGTGGAAGTGGGAGTCCAGCAGCAGCTGAATTTATTTATACTGGTTGTGGGTACAACCACATCAGGTGTGCAGTGTGCACCTCGCCAGTACCTTTTATAAAACATAAGACCCTATTGCACTTGGTGTTTCCTTTATACAAATTAACGTCTCATTTTACATTGTAATTTGGCAAATTGGTGGCCAGCTGAAGTCATCATTTTTCAAAACAGAGGGCTAAATAAATATATATAAAAAAAAAAACTATACCCACCTCACTGCTCATCTCCCTGCCTCCCCTGCCCATTCTCTGGTCCACCTCGTCTCCATCGTATTTCATCTCCATGGGGTTCAACTCTGAACCTAGAAGCCCATGTCGTACAGTGAACACCAGGTTTAGGATGCAACTTGACAGACCCATTATTGAGTTTGGGGTAGGACTTTGACTAGACTTAGGCCCCTTTCACATAGCCGTTTTTTTTTGAAATATGGCAGATGCAGCAGATTTACCGCATCTTCCGCCTAACGGCCACATTTGCGGCGCTTTTACGGCAAGTCCCATGCATTGTCTATGAGGCTTGCGGCAAGTGTGGTTTTGCCAGTTGCGGCAGATGCTGCATTTGCGGACGCGAAAAAAACGCTGCTGACTGTGTTTTTTCGCAGCCGCAAGTGCCACATCTGCCACACTTGCCGCAAGCCCCATAGACAATGCATGGGACTTGCCGTAAGAGCGACGCAAATGTGGCCGTTAGGCGGAAGATGCAGTAAATCTGCCGCATTTAAAAAAAAATGCCAGTGTGAAAGGGGCTTAAGCCTATGTCTTAGGCACTTCAGTAGATTCTGTACATTTGGTTTTGTGCAAAGGATCAGTGTTTATCTTGGTACATGAGCCCAACCATTAATTGCTCATTCGGTGTCCTGGTGAATCCCATTATTGAGTTTGCGTTGGGAATTTCAATAGACTAAAGGCTGGGTTACACACCTCAATGTGTCAGCGAACCGACCAACGATCTGACTTGACCTACATCGCTGGAACAACGTTCAATGATCGCTAGTGAGGTGTCACACGTACTAATATCGAGAACAACGCAGCAACGATTCCGCGACAAGCGAACGATACTTGCGGTCGTTTGGTCACCTACGTCCTCCAGTTCTGAATAGGCCAAGTCGTAAACAACATCGTTAACAAGGTGTCACACACACCGATCCTGCAGTTGGACAGACCATCAACGACTGATTCTTGTCCGGTTCATAAACCTGCGATCAACTATCAGCCGACTTATATCGACTTGTCACACGCAACGACGTCGTTTGAACATCTCAAAACTCGTGACGTATCAACGATATCATTCACGATATCGTAGCGTGTTACGGGCCTTTAGCCTATTTCTTCAGCTCTTCAAGAGATTCTGTAGACTTGTAGTTCTTGTGCGGAGGATCAGTGAATATCTTGATTAATTACATTTTTTTCACCTTAATCCAAAAGATTGCACTGATCTTAGTAAAACCCCAAATTCACGAGTCTTTCATTGGTCAGATCCTCCTGATCCACCACTAGACTTCTTCCATCAACGGCTGTGTTGCGTTTGACTTAAACCAGGACCGGTAATATTCTGATATCCTGATAGCTTTATTTTCTTCTCATCTGTTCTTTAGAAATTACCGTTCTTTGCCAAAAAATAGGCAACTCAAAACAACAATTTTCATTTTAGATACCGAAGAAATTTCAAATGATAAATAATGATATTTACCCGAGACGCTGTCGTTATCCGCACACTCCGATGTATAATGAGCCTACTATGGTGCCATGGAAACTAAAACTTTTTTTTTATACCACTGCAATTCTCGTAAAATGAGCCGAGGACGTAGATGATATCCACATGCTAAATTTTCTTTTTATACTTCGACATGCAATTTTAGATATCCGTAGGAGCTGCAAAACATAGTCTTAATTTAGCCAGTCCCCATACCAACAGACTGCGACTAAAGCTATCCACTTATTTTGTGTATTTTTTAAAATATATTTCTTAGCTAGAACTCTATAGATGAGATAATTCATCCTTAAAGGGATTGTCCACTTGGGGGACATTCTTCTTTACGTGTGCCCTTCATGCCATGGCCATTTCCAGTTGTACCTTTTTTTCCCTCCCCTTCTTCCAAGAGCCATAACATTTTTATTTTTCCATAAATATTGACATATCATGGCTTGTTTTTTGCGGGACGAGTTGTACTTTTGAAGGACATCACTCATTTTACCATTTAGTGTAATGCAAAATGGGAAAAAACAATTTTTTTTTATATTTTTAAAACTATTTTTTTACTTTTTACTGTATTTTCTGGTCCAATTAGGGAACTTGAAGGTGGGATTGTCCGAGCACTTGTGCTGTACAGAGGCAGTGCCGGGACAAGGCATTTTTGTGCCCTAGGCAGGTAAGGCAAACGGCGCCCCCCCCCCGAAATATGTCTGGGAATAAAAATGTCAGCATACTTTGAAAGTAAATTTAATTTAACGGGGACCTATAAAAGGTTCGTCCAACCACACTACAGAGACATACTGATAGGTTGTTTACATTGTGAGCCCCAATGGGGACAGTGTTCATGATGTATGTAAAGTGCTGTGGAGTTCATAGTGTAATATAAATGCAAAAAGTATTATTCTTAATATTATGTCACAATACCGGGATCTGAGGATCTTCTATTTCGAGGTCAGGGACTCTCTGATGCCATGTTGCTGCTTGTCTCGCTGTTGTCCTCTTTTGACACTGCAGTGCGGTGGACAAGAGAGCATTAACTGGTTAATAACAAGAAGTATGGAGTGTGTACTGAGCCATAAACCCTCCCCTTACCATGAAGTATGGAGTGTGTACTGACTGAGCCATAAACCTCCTCATACCATGTCCAGCAGACATTGTAGGATTACTACCCGTATATACTCGTGTATAACCCGACCTGTGTATAAGCCAACCCCCCTACTTTTGCCCCCAAAACCTGGGAAAACCTATTGACTCGTGTATAAGCCGAGGGTGGACCCCAGCACAGGTATACAGCCCCCAGCAGTGTGGTATACAGCAGCCTCCCCAGTGGTATATACAGACCCCAGTGGTAATACAGCAGCCCCAGTGGTAATACAGCAGCCCCAGGGGTAATACAGCAGCCCCAGGGGTTATACAGCAGTACCAGGGGTTATACAGCAGCCCCCGGGGTAATACAGCAGCCCCAGAGGTTATACAGCAGCCCCAGGGGTTATACAGCAGCCCCAGGGGTTATACAGCAGCCCCAGGGGTTATACAGCAGCCCCAGGGGTAATACAGCAGCCCCAGTGGTAATACAGCAGCCCCAGGGGTAATACAGCAGCCCCAGGGGTAATACAGCAACCCCAGGGGTTATACAGCAGCCCCAGGGGTAATACAGCAGCCCCAGGGGTTATACAGCAGCCCCAGGGGTTATACAGCAGCCCCAGTGGTATATACAGGCCCCAGCAGTATATACAGCAGCCCCAGTGGTATATACAGGCCCCAGCAGTATATACAGCAGCCCCAGTGGTGGTGTATACTGGGCCCAGTGGTGGTGTATACAGGGCCCAGTGGTGGTATACAGGGCCCAGTGGTGGTGTATACAGGGCCCAGTGGTGTATACAGGGCCCAGTGGTGGTATACAGGGCCCAGTGGTGTATACAGGACCCAGTGGTGGTATACAGGGCCCAGTGGTGTATACAGGGCCCAGTGGTGGTATACAGGGTCCAGAGGTGGTGTATACAGGGCCCAGTGGTGTATACAGGGCCCAGTGGTGGTATACAGGGCCCAGTGGTGTATACAGGGCCCAGTGGTGGTATACAGGGCCCAGTGGTGGTGTATACAGGGCCCAGTGGTGTATACAGGACCCAGTGGTGGTATACAGGGCCCAGTGGTGTATACAGGGCCCAGTGGTGTATACAGGGCCCAGTGGTGGTGTATACAGGGCCCAGTATGCGGGGGCCGGGGGGGAGGCGCGCGCCTTTGCACACTCACCGCGGCTGCCGTCTCCGTGCGTCTGCTGTAAGGGGGAGAAGAGTGGCGGGCACCGGGCAGAGCTGCAGGACAGGAAGTCCCGTCCTCCCGCATCTCTGGCCGGCGCTGCCGCCGGCGGCCAGCACGGGGCCCCCAGGGGCCCCTAGGGTCGCCTAGCTATCGTCCCGGCCCTGTACAGAGGATTGCATCAACATTGGAATCATCATCAGCAGCAGTAGTGGTGTAACGTGTAGCTCATGGACCCCAATACAAAAGCTCCAACAGGGCCCCCAATTATTGCAAATCTTCAATATTAATAGTCTTTTTCTATAGGCCAAAGGGATATTTTGGGCCCCGTAGGCTCCAGACCCAGGTGCGATTGCAACCCCTGAACCTCTTATAGTTACGCCCCTTATCATCAGCATCATCATAATCAGTATCATTAGCCTTGCTCTGTACAGCAGAAATCACGATCTCCTATGAATGTTGCTGGCCGCGATCACAGGAGGATTGTAATGTCATATACAGGGATCATCCGCTGACCCCCGGCTGTCATGACAACCCATCAGCACCCCGGAATCCCACTGGCACATATTAAATCCCGCTGTCAGAGATTGACAGTGGGATATAACTGGTAAGCAACTGCAGGAAGATCACTGATGCACTTGTGACTGTTAACGGAACATGATGGCTGATTAAATAAGCCATCATATGCAGGGCAAAATGCGAGCTTGGGGTGCAAGCCCACATGAAAGAGCACAGACACACTATGGCTAGGGTCACATTTACGGTTTGACCGTAGCCTACCGGATTGCGGTTTAAACATAGTACTTTTCCCAGCACTGCATAGCGTTACCTGTCACACAGGCAGCTGCCGGGAGTGCGCTTTACAGCCTGCTTGCAGCGCTTTACAGCCTGTCTGCAGCGTTTCCTGTGCGGCGCTGTAAAGCGCACTCCCAGCAGCTGCCTGTGTGACAGGTTGGGAAGGTAAATATCGGGTTACTAGGGGCACGCTATGCGGTGCTGGGAAAAGTACTCTGTTTAAACCGCAATCCAGTTGGCTAGGGTCAAACCGTAAATGTGACCCTAGCCTATGTGAGTTGCATGTGAGTGTTGCGCATGGATCTTGCATGACTCACCCAGCCAGGCTTCTGCCTCTCTGAATGGGAGAAACACAATCAGCTCCACGCTTGTGTTCAAAGAGACTGGGTAAATCATGCTAGGCTGGGCGAATCATGCTAGATGCAAGACACTTGGATGCAGCTCACATAAGTGTGCCTAAAGGTAGGGACACAATATATGACAATGAAATTCATCATGTGTCATTAAGGGATCAAAGTTGTCCAAGAACGTCGTAAAGGCACCAAAAGTAGCAACGTGTTTTTTGCAAAAGTTGTGCCCAATTAGGAGCAATATTTAAAATTGAGTTCACAAAAATTAAAATAAAATCACATTTCGAGCAGACAGTATTTTTTAAAGACACATTTGGTTATAAATACAGGTCCATGTGACGTGAAAATCCCCACATCTGACATCCCAGCGATGAACCGGAGCAGCAAAAATGTCAAGCATACTCTTGGCGTGTGAGGCCGGCCGGAGGGTCATACATCAGAGCTGATATCGATTTCTTCCACATTCTGCCATTTGCATTCAGATTTACTTAATTGAAATTGATTGTGTGCATTCGGCTGATGGATTACGGGGCAAATTAGACTGTAAGCTCCAGTGTACAACCGCCGATACAACATCATCCTATGCAGTATAATATGATGCTACTTAAAAAAAAATATTAAAAAAAATAAAATAAATTATAAATATATATTTATAAAATGATTGTTATAGTCTCACGGCTGGAGATTATCTGCAACATTTGGTATTTTTTTTTTTAATTGTTAAAATGAATCTAAAGTAAAAATCAGAAGCAACTTTGTAAAAATGGATGTGATCTCTTGTCTTTGTGCGGCTGTCCTTCGTTTGCAGACCCATCTGGCTCCATGGTTATAGACTGCAAACGAACTGAGTAGCTTTATACAGTTATATAGATGGAACAAAAGATCATGGACACAGTCCATCAAGTTCAACCTCTCTCCACCATTATATATTCTTTTTCACTAAATCATCTATAATCCACAATGTTATGTGCACTGAGGAAATCATCCGACCCTCCTATAAAATCTGATTTACTTTCCGCCATTACTATCTCTTGTGGTCTGTATTCCACCATCTGACTGCTCTAACTGTAAAGAACCCTTTCTTATTTAGCTGCTGGAATCTCCTTTCTTCCACCAGTGAGCGCACCTTGGTCCTTACTATTGTCCCTGGAAGGAATAAGTCATGTGCTGTCCCTTGTATTATATTGATCATACATATATATGAGATCCCTTTTTCTAAGCTAAACATGCCCAACTTCTCCAAACTCTCAACATATGAAAGACTGTTATGCACTCCTAGTAACTCACATGGTAAACTAAAAGAATATCACTAGCAGGAAAGATCAGCCAAGGGAAGGTGTAAATAGCCGCACCCAAAAGGTGATAGGGCAGACAAAATTATCAAATGAAAACAACTGCAGTCCGAAGAGCAATGAAACAAGGGCAACAGATGAGAAACTGGGGAGAAACAGAACCCACTGTGGCTCAGAGGAGAAAGAAACAAATCACTCAACACAGGCTTGCTGGTCTGAATGCATGCCATAGCTCTTGCATCCCTTTTAATACTCTAGTTGTCACCTTTGAACTAAATCTAACATCTGAATATTGTGGAGTCAGAACCTGGAGCACCTATTCTAGATGTGGCCTCACATGTGATTTATGGAGGGGTAACAAATCACGGAATTTTATCTCTATTTTTTATACATACTAAAATCTTGTTGCTTTTGCAGCTGCTGCCTGACATTGAGTACTGCTGCTCAGCTTACTTGTAACCAGAATACCACACTCCTTTTATTTTTTTGTAGTCCAAGTCCTCCTCTTCTACAGCCCAAGTCCTTCTCCTCTTCTGTAGTCCAAGTCCATCTCCTCTTCTGTAGTCCAAGTCCTTCTCCTGTTCTGTAGTCCAAGTCCTTCCCCTGTTCTCTAGTCCAAGTTCTCCTGTTATGTAGTCCAAGTCCTTGTCTTGTTCTGTAGTCCAAGCCCTTCCCCTGTTTTGTAGTTCAAGTCCTTCTCCTCTTCTGTAGTCCAAGTCCTTCCCCTGTTCTGTAGTCCAAGTCCTTACCCTGTTCTGTAGTCCAAGCCCATCCCCTGTTCTCTAGTCCAAGTTCTCCCGTTCTGCAGTCCAAGTCCTTCCCCTGCTCTGTAGTCCAAGCCCTTCCCCTGTTCTCTAGTCCAAGTTCTCCCGTTCTGTAGTCCAAAGAAAAATAGGGAGGGGGACAAGAGGTGCAATAGTGCCCTATCACTAGTGACACTTAAGTGTGAAGGTGGTGCTATGAAGCTGCTCACCTGGTCTAGTTGTGAACCCACAACTAGTTTGAAGGCGTTTTTGGAATCTATGTTCCAGCTGCTGCAGGACCTCCACCGACCACTGGAAAGTGGTTTAAATCCAAGAGATGGTGGGAGTGCTGGTGTGCCATGGTCCGCGCTGCTGTGGTATGGATAAACTCACCAAAGAGCCAGAAGTTATTTCATCCTTTATTCCTCCTCTCTCCTACGCGTTTCAGCGCCACACCCGGCGCCTTCCTCAGGGATATCTGAGGAAGGCGCCGGGTGTGGCGCTGAAACGCGTAGGAGAGAGGAGAAATAAAGGATGAAATAACTTCTGGCTCTTTGGTGAGTTTATCCATACCACAGCTGCGCGGACCGTGGCACACCAGCACTCCCATCATCTCTTGTTCTGTAGTCCAAGTCCTTCCCTGTTCTGTAGTCCAAGTCCTTCTCCTGTTCTGTAGTCCAAGTCCTTCTCCTGTTCTGTAGTCCAAGTCTTTCCCTGTTCTCTAGTCCAAGTTCTCCTGTTCTGTAGTCCAAGTCCTTCTCCTGTTCTGTAGTCCAAGTCTTTCCCTGTTCTCTAGTCCAAGTTCTCCTGTTCTGTAGTCCAAGTCGTTCTCCTGTTCTGTAGTCCAAGTCCTTCCCTGTTCTGTAGTCCAAGTCCTTCCCCTGCTCTGTAGTCCAAGCCCTTCCCCTGTTCTCTAGTCCAAGTTCTCCCGTTCTGTAGTCCAAGTCCTTCCCCTGTTCTGTAGTCCAAGTCCTTCCCCTGTTCTGTAGTCCAAGTCCTTCCCCTGTTCTCTAGTCCAAGTCCTTCCCCTGTTCTCTAGTCCAAGTCCTTCCCCTGTTCTCTAGTCCAAGTCCTTCCCCTGTTCTGTATTCCAAGTCCTTCTCCTGTTCTGTATTCCAAGTCCTTCTCCTGTTCTGTATTCCAAGTCCTTCCCTGTTCTGTATTCCAAGTCCTTCTCCTGTTCTGTAGTCCAAGTCCTTCTCCTGTTCTGTAGTCCAAATCCTTCCCCTGTTCTGTAGTCCAAGTCCTTCCCCTGTTTTCTAGTCCAAGTCCTTCTCCTCCCCTGTAGTCCAAGTCCTTCCCCTGTTCTGTAGTCCAAGTTCTTCTCCTGTTCTGTAGTCCAAGTCCTTCCCCTGTTCTCTAGTCCAAGTTCTCCTGTTCTGTAGTCCAAGTCCTTCTCCTGTTCTGTAGTCCAAGGCCTTCACCTGTTTTGTAGTTCAAGTCCTTCTCCTGTTCTGTAGTCCAGGTCCTTCTCCTGTTCTGTAGTCCAAGCCCTTCCCCTGTTCTCTAGTCCAAGTTCTCCTGTTCTGTAGTCCAAGTCCTTCTCCTGTTCTGTAGTCCAAGGCCTTCACCTGTTTTGTAGTTCAAGTCCTTCTCCTGTTCTGTAGTCCAGGTCCTTCTCCTGTTCTGTAGTCCAAGCCCTTCCCCTGTTCTCTAGTCCAAGTTCTCCTGTTCTGTAGTCCAAGTCCTTCTCCTGTTCTGTAGTCCAAGTCCTTCCCTTGTTCTGTAGTCCAAGTCCTTACCTTGTTCTGTAGTCCAAGTCCTTCCCCTGTTCTGTAGTCCAAGCCCTTCCCCTGTTCTCTAGTCCAAGTCCTTCCCCTGTTCTCTAGTCCAAGTCCTTCCCCTGTTCTCTAGTCCAAGTCCTTCCCCTGTTCTATAGTCCATATCCTTCCCCTGTTCCATAGTCCATGTCCTTCCCCTGTTCTCTAGTCCAAGTCCTTCCCCTGTTCTATAGTCCATGTCCTTCCCCTGTTCTGTAGTCCAAGTCCTTCCCCTGTTCTATAGTCCATGTCCTTCCCCTGTTCTGTAGTCCAAGTCCTTCTCCTGTTCTATAGTCCATGTCCTTCCCCTGTTCCATAGTCCATGTCCTTCCCCTGTTCTCTAGTCCAAGTCCTTCCCCTGTTCTATAGTCCATGTCCTTCCCCTGTTCCATAGTCCATGTCCTTCCCCTGTTCTATAGTCTATGTCTTTCCCCTGTTCTGTAGTCCAACTCCTTCTCCTGTTCTGTCAAGGCCAGTGTTTAATATCCTACATAGGTTGGTGTCATCAGCAAAGAAAGCAGATATTCTCACTCTGTCCATATAAAAGCTTTTTTTTTACAAAAGTGGACAAAGTAACACATTATTTGGGGCTCAAAAAAGCTATTTTTTATTCTGCACATAAATCTGCATTAAAACTGTAGTCACAAAACAATTGGGTACTTTAATACATTTTTTTTTATTATAATTTAAGTTAAATGAATATTACCAATTCAATTGCAGACATATGCACACCCTAAAATTGGTCAACCCTTCATGGTACTTCTGCAATCCAAGATCACGTCCAATCCCTGGTCATCATTGTGAAGTGTGAGAGTGACACCTGTTGCTTCCTTTTCCATGCATGGCTATTGCACCTTTTTCCCAACCCAAATGCATGCAAAAAATGCATAAAAAATGCTTTTTCTGTGACCTTGCACTTTATAGGTGTGCGGGCGTGAACAGCAGCTGATAGGGAGCAATGCAATGTGTCAGCAGAGAAAGGGTTAACAGAAGCTGCGACTGGGCTGTGTGGAGGCAGATAAATGATCTTTCCTTGCCTAAAACTCTGACGTTGCTTAGCAAATGTGCTGTAGGCTGAGCTAATCTGATACTTTGTTTCCTCACCTGCTGCAGTCAGCAGTGTAGGCCACACCCCATTTCCCTTATATGGTTACATGCCCCGTATTCACTGAAGATAGATCTGACTGATAATGAACATGTGTCTGCTTCACACACAGTCTCATGGGGACGCCTTGTGGAAGGTTTATGAATGGTTTTCTTTCAAAATTTTCTAATGAAGTATATTTGAAAGTTTATTATAATCACTTGCTCTACATTATTATTAAATAATACCTGCAAATGGCAGTTATGCTTTAAATTCAGATTTTTGCAATATTGCAGCTGATTCTTTCCTTCTTATAAGTTAAAGTTTGCCATTGTTTGGCTTTCTTTCGCTAATGTAGCAGAAAACTAAGCTCATTGGATAAATAGTCCACAACGTGTAGTACAGATCAAAGTCATCTGCAGCACGGATCTGTCATCAACTTTATTGACATATATAAGAGCAAATGTAACATGAGGACCCCGATGTTTATTTATTGATGGAGGTGATTCCAGATGTCTGTTCCAGACCTCCCCAACCACACCGCTCTCCGTCCTCGCTCATACCAAGAGCTAATTGGCTTCTAGGTTAATTTGACTTGTGTGTCTGTGATAGGAGAACGAGGTGAGCGAAATCTACCAGGACCCGGACAGATGTGAATGAATAAACATTTCCTGCAAAGCATTGCATAATGCATAGTGTCTTCACACTACTTAATAAGAAGGATAGTCCCAGTACTGCTAGTCATACTATTGATACTATTACGGTACTTTAACTACTATTATTGAAGCTGCTATTGTTGAATCTGCTACATCTGTCACCACTGAGGTGACTATTGTTGCTTGTATTATACTGATAGAACCTCTAGGAGCAATAAGGCTGTGCACAAGTTGCATTTTTATCTCATTTTTTAAAAATGCGTTTTTCACTGCAGATTTGTCACAAAACCTGAAGGTAATCCAGCAAAATGAATGAGAATCCTGAAGACTCCTGCACATGTTCAGTATTTTCTCCTTACAGATTTGGGGCAGAAATAAATCTGCAGATGTTAATTTGTGCAGCGTTTTAGCTCCACATTTCACCTATTCTAATGAATGAGAAAAACCTGCAGCAAAAAATTGCATTTTTCCTGCCTAGAGGTGCAGAAATTATGCAAAATGTTCTTCAACAAATTCCACTGGAGGCCACAGACAGACAGGAGACAAGGAATAAGGTAGCAGAGTTATTGGAGGCTGCAGGCAGACAGGAGACCAGGATGAATGCAGCAGAGGTACTGGAGGCCACAGCAGGAGACCAGGATGGAGGCAGCAGAGGTACTGGAGGCCACAGGCAGTCAGGAGACCAGGATGGAGGCACCAGAGGTATGGGATGCTGCAGGCAGACAGGAGACCAGGATGAATGCAGCAGAGGTACTGGAGGCCACAGGCAGGAGACCAGGATGGAGCACTAGAGGTACTGGAGGCGACAGGCAGTCAGGAGACCAGGATGGAGGCAGCAGAGGTATGGGATGCTGCAGGCAGACAGGAGACCAGGAGTCAGGTAGCAGAGATACTGGAGACTGCAGGCAGACAGGAGACCAGGATGAATGCAGCAGAGGTACTGGAGGCCACAGGCAGGAGACCAGGATGGAGGCAGCAGAGGTACTGGAGGCCACAGGCAGTCAGGAGACCAGGATGGAGGCACCAGAGGTATGGGATGCTGCAGGCAGACAGGAGACCAGAATCAGGTAGCATAGATATGGAGACTGCATGCAGACAGGAGACCAGGAAGAAGGTTGTAGAGATACTGAAGGCCTCAAGCGGACAAGATACCAAAAAGCAGGTGGCAGAGGTACTGGAGGCTGCAGGCAGACAGAAGTTAAGGAAGCAGGCAGCAGAGGTACTGGAGGCCACAAGCAGACAAAAGACCAGGAAGCAGGTAGAAGAGGTACTGGAGGCTACAGGAGACAAGACGTTAGGTAGCAGAGGTACTAGAGGCCTCAAGCAGAAAGGAGACTAGGAAGCAGATAGCAGAGGTACTGGAGGCTGTAGGCATATAGGAGACCAGGAAGCAGGTAGCGAAGGTACTTGAGGCTGAAGGCAGATAGGACACAGTAACCTTAAAAGTCTTAATGCCAAGACATAGTTGTTTGTCTTTGTGAGATTTATTTAGGCCAAGTCAGATGATTGCATGGAAGCACAACGGGACACTTGCAAAGCCCTTTGTAGAGCACAACATAATTTAGAGTACTGGGGTGAGGGAACCAGAACCCGGATTTGGGACGGGTGCTTAACAGATTAGAGGCAATGCCGGTAGTCGGTAGCTTTAGGCTTAAAGTAAGTACTGCAGCTTGGCAACAGTGAGCGGAGACAGCCGGCACCGGAGCATCTGGACATGTATTTATGAAAAATCTCAACAATAAAAATGGTCCAGGTGATTTTCCTTCTGGTAGTAGAAACTAATGACCTGTAAACTATAACATGGCATAACATAGTGTCTACATAATACAAATGTGTCCACCATTACCTGCCCACTATTTTGTCATGATAGTCCAATACATGAACTCAACCTTCAAATGGCTGCAAATCACAGCACAATCTCTTGGTGTAACCAGTGGTGTAACTTGAAGCTCATGGGCCCCAATGCAAAAGCTCCCAAAGGTCTCTTAATTATTGCACATTTTTAATAGCTATATTCAATTTATATAGGCCAAAGGGATTTTTGGGGCACCATTGACTCCAGTGCCTGGATTGGATTGCAACCCCGGCATCTATTGTAGTTACACCACTGGGTGCAACATAAAAGCACCTAGAGCATAAACATCTCCCGATACATCAGAAGTTATATCTCTCGGACTAAGAGTAAAAGCAAAGAACATGGCGGTGTACAATTGACCAGCTCATGGATGGAGATCTTCCTTGAAGTCCATATTGTCTAATAGAGAATTTGGATGGGAGTTGTCCTAGCTGTGCATATGGACAACCATTGACTAGGGCAATGGTGTAACTTGAAGCTCATGGGCCCCTGATGCAAAATCTCCAACGGGGGCCCCAATTATTGCAAATCTTTAATAGCATTAGTTTTTCTAAAGGCCAAAGAAACTTTTGAGGCCCCCTAGACTCCAGGGCCCGAGTGTGGTTGCAACCCCTGCACCTATTGTAGTTACACCCCTGGTCTGGGGGGAATATCCTAGTGGAATCCCTATGCCATTGCCCTACGGTGTCAATCTGTGGTTTGTAAATGGACCCTAACAGTACATGGCGGTGTGACGCGGCACCGGAAGGTACATTTTGGCTAATCACTACGGCTCCTCGTAGGTCATAACGTGTACTGTGCACAGGCCATCTCCGATACCGCCGGACAGCTCATGCTACATTTTCTAAATTTCCAATCTACATGTAAAGGGAGAGTGTCATGATAATATGTCTAAAGAACGTGAACTCTACAACTCTTCCAAAACAATTCCCTTCCACCCCATTAGAGTGATGCCATTAGGCACCTGAATGGAGGAACGTTTTAGTGTGATTGCTTTTTGGAATGGATAGATTACTTCATCCTACCACAAAGAGCTGAGAAGTAACTGCTATATTATAGCCTGGATTCCAGCCAGCGATGCTTAAACGTTCCGTCCTTGGTAACCATGGAAACTTCTGAAGGTAACTCTGGGAAAAACAGGATTTCTCAAGGATGTAACTCACATGACGCTGTGAGAAAAGTAATACCGCTAGTTACAAAAGAACAAAAACTAGAACTATACTTATTTTTCATTTTTTTTTTCAATGATGTTGTAATAAATAATATAGTGGAAATAGTTGTAAACAAAGGCAAATACAATCTATCCACCATGTTCCCATATAATGGTGCGCCCTCTGGAGAGTCTACCTGCACCACATGTGGGATGATGCATCCTGTGACAGTGTGATAGATCTGTCCTCCGTAGATTTGTCAGTAAGGCAGAGCCTGTATGATGCTGCATCCTGTGACAGTGTGACAGATCTGTGCTCTGTAGATTTGTCAGTAAAGCAGAGCCTGTATGATGCTGCATCCTGTGACAGTGTGACCGATCTGTGCTCTGTAGATTTGTCAGTAAGGCAGAGCCTGTATGATGCTGCATCCTGTGACAGTGTGATAGATATGTGCTCTGTAGATTTGTCAGTATGGCATCACCTGTGTGATGCTGCATCCTGTGACAGTGTGATAGATCTGTCCTCCATAGATTTGTCAGTAAGGCAGTGACTGTATGATGCTGCATCCTGTGACAGTGTGATAGATCTGTCCTCCGTAGATTTGTCAGTATGGCATCACCTGTGTGATGCTGCATCCTATGACAGTGTGGTAGATCTTTACTCCGTTGATTTGTCAGCATGGCAGTGCCTGTGTGATGCTGCATCCTGTGACAGTGTGATAGATCTGTACTCTGTAGATTCGTCATTAGGGTGGCACTTGTGTGATGTTGCATCCTGTGACAGTGTGATAAATCTGTACTCTGTAGATTCGTCATTAGGGTGGCACTTGTGTGATGCTGCATCCTGTGACAATGTGACAGATCTGTACTCCGTAGATTTTTCAGTATGGCAGTGTCTGTGTGATGCTGCATCCTGTGACAGTGTGATAGATCTGTACTCCGTAGATTTGTCAGTATGGCAGTGCCTGTGTGATGCTTCATCCTGTGAAAGTGTGATAGATCTGTACTCCGTAGATTTGTCAGTACGGCAGTGCCTGTGTGATGCTGCATCCTGTGACAGTGTGATAGATCTGTCCTCCATAGATTTGTCCATATGGCAGTGCCTGTGTGATGCTGCATCCTGTGACAGTGTGATAGATCTGTACTATGTAGATTCATGAGTACAGCAGCACCTCTGATGTGCTGCATCTTGTGACAGTCTGACAGATCTGTACTCCGTAGATTTTTCATTACAGTGATGCCTGTGTGATGCTGCATCATGTGGCAATATCATTGATGTGTATTAGGCGGGCGTCACACACTACGATTTTGTGAGGGAACTCAATAACGATGTCAGGGGTGCGCGCTGGTGGACTACATCTTAGCGAGGTGTCACATGTATAGATAACGTTCAGGACACAGCTGAGATGTTCCATGCAGGTATCGTTCACACAACCAGCGACTGATGCTTGTCAATGATGTGAATAGGAGAAATCATAAAGGAGATCGGTTATGGCGGTGTCACACAGAACGATGCAGCAGATTGGATGATAGACATCGTGTGATGTGGGGTCCGGATCTCATATCTGTATATAACGATCTGACCACTTATCGCTAGTCACATCACGCTGTCACACGCAACGATGTCGTAGGAGCGATGCCAAATCAGGCACTTTCCAGCGATATCTTTACATATATCGTAGCGTGTGATGCCCGCCTCACAGAGATTCATTGTCACAGTGTCGGCGAGGCAATGATGTATCCTGTAAGTGTCATAGATCTGGACAATGGAGAATCTTCTCCATGTTGCTTACGTTGTGATACTGTATTATTTGTCAACCTCCTAGACCTTGACTTTGGAGACTTGTCCTATCTAGGCTGCAGATGATCTGTTTTTCTAGGGGCTTAAAAAAGCGGATTGGCGATAGATAGATAGATAGATAGATAGAGAGATAGATAGATAGATAGATAGATAGATAGATAGATAGATAGATAGATAGATAGATAGATACACTTAAGAGGCACAATGCAGTAACCGCATCCATTACCAGATGCGGTTTTACCGTGTGCCTTCATACTATCTTTTGATAGTAAAATTGAAACCCTCATTCCGCATCTGGATGCATTAACGCATCCGGTTTTGGAATGTGGGTTTTTTCAATTTTTAAAACCGCATTTGGATTTGGATTCGGTACCGCAAGGTACATTTATGTACCTTGCGGTATCGGAACCAGTCCCATAGGCACCCATGTAAAAAAAAACGGATCCGGTTTTGCAACCGCTCCGAAAAATACAGCCTGCATGATTTTTACCGCAGGCTGCAAAACCGGATGCGGTAACCGGATTGCAAATAGTGCAATCCGGTTATTCTATTGAAGCCTATGGGTTGCGGATCCGCATGCGGTTTTGAGCATTTTTAATGCTCAAAACTGGATCAGGATCTGCTAGTTCAACTGCAGATGTGACCCTAGCCTTAGTCAGTCATCAATTGTGCAAGTTCTCTCTCTTAGGCCAGGGTCACACATGCCAATCCTCTTTTTTAAGCCCCTAGAAAAACGGATCGGTTTTATTTAGGGTGCCAATAGTGCCCCCTGAGGTCCTGGACTTTTTTGGATTTTTTTGGACTTAGGCTGCTTTCACATCAGCGGTTTTTTGAAATCGCGGCAGATGCGGTGAAAAAAACGCATCTGCCATGATTACCGCATAACCGCTGCACTTGCGGCACAGTTGCGGCAAGCCCCATGCAATGTCTATGGGCTTTGCGGTAAGTGTGCGGCAGGTGCGGCAAGTGCGGCTTCGGCACTTGCGGCAGGTGCGGCCGCGAAAAAAAACTGCGGTCAGCCGCGGTTTATTTGCAGCCGCACCTGCCGCAAGTGCCGATACCGCACTTGCCGCACCTGCCGCAAGCCCGCATAGACATTCTATGGGGCTTGCCACAACTGTGCCGCAAGTGCAGCGGTTATGCGGTAATCGTGGCAGATGCGTTTTTTTCACCGCATCTGCCGCGATTTCAAAAAAACACTAGTGTGAAAGTACCCTTAGTCATTTTTTCACCAAAAACGCATATGTATTAACGCATGGTGCCTATATGTATCATGCGTTAACGCATGCGTCTCCCATGGGGCCTCATGTTAAAAAAAAACGCATGTTTTTTAACGCACACAAAAACGCTGCTAGCAGTGTTTTTGGGTTGCTGCACAAAAACGCATGCGTTTTTGAAAAACGCACACACACATGCGTTAACACATATGTGTTTTTGGACTTTGAAAACAAAACGGCCAAACTGATCCCAAAAACAGATCTAAGCCAAAAACGGATGGTATGTGTGACCCTGGCTTATCTACAGTATCTATCTATCTATCTATCTATCTATCTATCTTAGATTTAAAGGGATCCTGTCACCTCCAAAACGCCTCCTAAGCTAACCAAACATGTCCCTGCAGCATCCTATCACTAATCTCACACTTCTTTTGTCTCCTAAAAGCATCCTGTGAAAGTGCATAAAAACGTTTTAATACTCACTCATTAGTGATTATAATTAGCAGTGACTATATTCTTTAGTCACCAGGGGGTGCTGTTTTGCAGCTCCAGGATCCACCCTGTCTGTGTGTTCTGCTGTGATGTGCAGGCATTGCCCTCCCCCCTCTCTATCACTCACAGAATGCAAATCATTAGTCCTGCCTTCACTTTCAGTTTCACAGCAGCACAGACAGAGAGAGGGTGGATCCTGGAGCTGCTAAACAACACCCCCTGGTGACTAAAGAATAAAGCCCCTGCTAATTATAATCACTAATGAGTAAGTATTAAAACATTTTTCTCCACTTTCACAGGATGCTTTTAGGAGACAAAAGAAGTGTGAGATTAGTGATAATATGCTGCAGGGACATGTTTTGATAGCTTAGGAGGCGTTCTGGAGGTGACAGGATCCCTTTAAAGCCATTTCAGCTTTTTTTCTTCTCCTGTCAGTGCAGATAGGCAAGAGGTGATTGAGATCCATTTGGAGATGCTGGTTGACTTGCGTGATGGCCACCAAAAAGTACTTTTGGCATTGGAATCCTGTTGTTCCTCTTGGGATCATCTTCACAATATGTAATTTTCTCCCTTTAGTATTTTTATAGATCGTTACCATGGAGATTGGCTTCTCAGGCGTCCTGTGATCCTTACGTGGGCACAACTGACAAGTGATTATACTTAGTATTACAAAGTGTCACTCCATATTTGGTTAAAATAGGATGTTAAATGGGAGGTGACGCTTGAGGATCACAATGTATTTCAGTAAAGTACCGAGTTTAATCTGCAAGAGTCTTCTAACTTACAAGAAAAGTTTTTCCTCTTCTTAGGTTTCACATGTACTTTTGCACTTTACATTTTTACTTTTGTACTTTACTGTATTATAATGCGGCCGACAAGAGTTGTTTTTTCACTAATTTAAGTGAAATATGTGAGAATAAATATTGGAATGTTTTAACACATGAATTATGGGGCTTGCTCTGAAGAAGGGTCTGTCTGGAGCACAACTATTTTCCTAAAATCTAAGTGTAAAGAGTTAAATATTAAGTATTGGCTAGACTTCTCTGAGACTGTTAGTAATATGGAAAATATTATAGTAATTATTATTATCTACCAGCCTTCTGCTGGATATGGAGCCATGGTGACTTAATGGATGAACGCTCTGTAGAAAGATCGATCATCGTCCACCAGTGTCTTCTCCAAGCCTGAATAGGTCCACCAGCATCTCCTCCAAACCTAGTTAGCTCCACCAGGATCTTTTTCAAACCTAGCTAGGTTCACCAGGGTTTTCTCCAAGTCTAGTTAAGTCCACCGGGGTCTTCCCCAAGTCTAGATTGTTCTACTGTGATCTTCTCCAAGTCGAGATAGGTCCACTGTGGTCTTATCCAAACCTAGATAAGTCCTCCAGGGTCTTCTCTAAGCCTAGATTGGTCCATCATGGTCTTCTCCAAGTCTGGGCAGGTCCACCAGGGACTTCTACAAGCCTATATAGGTGTCACGCTTGGAAGGTAAGGGAATCAGGTAACAGGTAGGTGAAATGGGCAAAAGGGGGTCCGGAGAGCTTAATCTGACCCTGATGTTGGGATCCCTGGCTCACCTGATCTCAGAGGTACCTCTGATGGTGAGGAGTTCTGAGCCGCCACTCTGTACCCTAAAATTCCTGATTAGCCCTAGGCTGAGGACCCCTACCTCCACCCACGGGTCAGGGATCACAGCTTCTCCCAAGGAAAGACTTAGTAGCTAAGCATCAGCACAGCACCAAGACCTAGAGCACACAGCTATCAGCAGAGCAGAACCTGACAGAGGGGAGGAAAGGCTATATAAAGCCAGGGTGAGGAGATTCCAGGTGAGTCACAAATTAACCAATCAACCAGCAGTTGAATCTAATAGTGAATGCAGTTCTGGAGCATAACACAGGAGGCAAAGACCTTGACAACTATAAACCATGCAGCTCTTAAAGACAAACAACATACACAGCATCATCCAGCAATGTCAGCGCCAACTAAGCGCGTGACAATAGGTCCACCAATGTCTTCTCCAATGTTAGATAGGTCCACCAGGGTCTTGTTCAAGCCTAGATAGGTCCACCAGGGTCTTCTCCAAGCCTAGTTAGGTCCACCAGGGTCTTCTCCAAGTCTAGATAGGTCCACTGTGGTCTTCTCCAAGCCTAGATAGGTCCATCATGGTCTTCTCCAAGCCTGGGTAGGTCCACCAGGGACTTCTCTAAGCCTATGTAGGTCCACCAATGTCTTCTCCAAGGTTAGTTAGGTCCATCAGGGTCTTGTTCAAGCCTAGATAGATTCACCAGGGTCTTCTCCAAGCCTAGATAGGTCCATCATGGTCTTCTCCAAGCCTAAATAGGTCCACCAGGGACTTCTCCAAGCCTGGATAAGTCCACCAATGTCTTCTCCAAGGTTAGTTAGATCCATCAGGGTCATGTTCAAGCCTAGATTGGTCTACCAACGTCTTGTCCAAGCCTAGATAGGCCCACCAGGATCTTCTCCAAATTTAGCTAGATATACCATGGTCTTCCTTAAGCCTAGATAGGTCCACCAGTCCTCCAGCTTAGCCATCTGATTGAAATCTTGCATTATTTCACGAGAAAAGACTCTTTCAACAACATCTTTTCTTGCGTTAGGAAATAACGCAAGATTTCAATCAGATGGCTGCGTTGGAGACGCGCTACGGCCTGCGGCTCCATAGGGTAACATTGGCAGCATTAACGTGGCGCTACCATGGCGGTAGTACTGCGTTTATGCTGCCAAAACCTATGTTTTTAATGCAAGCTCTAGTTAACGTTAATGTGACCCTAGCCTTAGGATTGCTACTTCCAATAGGTGGCACTAGCATTCAGGTATCCATCCTCTCCAAAGAGACAATTTGCAAATAGAATTTGTTTTGTGATGTATTAAAGCCTTTAATAAAATTGATGGTTTGACTCATGTGTATTAGAAAATGGCGCATATGACATTAATAATTCAGGGTAATACATAGGCGTATTAGGCAGATTTCTCTTCTAAAATGGTTTTTCCCAGTGGCGTAACTTGAAGCACATGGGCCTTGATGTAAAAGCTTCATCGGGATCCTCACTTATTGCAAATCTTTAATATCATGGACTTTAGGACCCCTTAGGCACCAGGGTCCGGGTGCAGTTGCAACCCTTCACATGTTATAGTTACACCACTGGTTATTCCCTAAAGGACAAGTTTAGAGGATAGGGGGTGTCTTGTTGACCACGATGGGTTCTACTGCCAGGACTCCCATTGATCTCAAAGCTTTGGAAGCCCAAAACGAAGAGCCCTCAATTTCTGCTTCATTCATTGTCTATGGGACTGTTTTTTGGTGGATTCATAGACAATGACTGGAGAGGATGCTGAGCATGCTCACATTTTTGCGAAAACCCAATTTCCCTTGAAATTCGAGGCGATTTGTTCATCTTTCAGCATGGCGTCTAGCGGAAGATCCCAGCTGGATAGCAACCTACCTTCCTTTTTCTGCAATCCACACAATTGAATTTTATGTATATCACATGCAAATTTATGCTAATGCATAAGCTTTATGATGTTTTCCGCCATTTACGTCTGATTTTTCTCCAGTTTTTTTTCTTTATAATATTTTCCACCACTTCTAAATAATTAATATCTTCTCTCATCTCCCGCCTTAAGGTTTGTTATAAAAGCTCCGGCACATCTTCATGAAATCGAGCGCTCGTCCCTAGGTACAATTGATTTTCCGAAAGCAATAAATAAATGGCGCTCTCGCGTTTCACTCGATACCTGGTTAGAATAATCTATACGGGTGAGCGGAGAGCTTGCCCTTTAAGAATCTTTCTCTTGATTTATAAAGCTTTGTATCAGCTGGAAGAGCATGGAGGTAATTTTCAGAAAGTAGTCTTTAATCAATGGTTTATGGAAAAGTGTGAGTGCAGCTTTAATTTTAATTAGACGCCTTAATGGTGCTGTCTAAAGAGCCCCCAAGGGAGGCATTCTCGGGAACTAATACCTTAAAGATGTGCGTACGAGAGGGGAACCGGTCATTAGAATAATACTAATGTCTATTTTTCCTTAAAGAGGTTGTCCAGTGTTAAGCTACAATCCTGCAGTCTCCCTATATATCACTCTATGTGACTGCAGACTTGTGAATTCTCACATTGTGGACTCTCTTTGCTGTGAGGATTCTCCAGTATCAGCGTCGGGAGCTGCATGCATGTTTCCCAAACTATTATTATTATTATTTATTTATATAGCGCCATTAGGTTCCATGGCGCTTTACATGAGGATGAGGGAGACAAGAACAAGTACACTAAATCTAGGCGATCAGGACGTACAGGTACAGGAGGGGCAGGGACCCCGTCCACGAGGGCTCACAGTCTATGAGGGGCGGGTTAGGATACGGTAGGATGGGGGAATGTCAGGTATGGGGCGTTCACCTGGGTCTCATGGCAGGTTGTAGGCTTGACGGAACAAGTGAGTCTTCAGGTGACACTTGAAGCTACTCAGGGTAGGAGAGTGTCTGATGTGTTCGGGTAGGGAGTTCCAGAGTAAGGCAGATGCCCGGGAGAAGTCCTAGACTCGTTTGTGCGAAGAGGTGATGAGGGGGGAGCAGAGGAGGAGTTCTTGGGAGGAGCGGAGGTTGCGTGAGGGCAGGTATCGGGAGACCAGGTCGGAGATGTATGGTGGGGCCAGGTTGTGTATGGCTTTGTACGCCATGGTTAGTGTTTTGAATTAGGATCTCTTGGAGAAGGGGAGCCAGTGAAGGGCTTGGCAGAGGGGGAGACAGGGGAGTAGCGGGAGGACATATAGATGAGTCGGGCAGCGGAGTTGAGGATAGACTGGAGAGATGTGAGGGAGTTAGCCGGGAGGCCATTGAGAAGGAGGTTGCAGTAGTCAAGGCGGGAGATGATAAGAGCATGGATGAGTGTTTTAGCGGTGTCGTGGGTGAGGAAGGAGCGGATCCGTGAGATGTTCTTGAGCTGGAGTATGTGATTTACATACAGTACAGACCAAAAGTTTGGACACACCTTCTCATTCAAAGAGTTTTCTTTATTTTCATGACTATGAAAAGTGTAGATTCACACTGAAGGCATCAAAACTATGAATTAACACTTGTGGAATTATATACTTAACAAAACAGTGTGAATCAACTGAAAATATGTCTTATATTCTAGGTTCTTCAAAGTAGCCACCTTTTGCTTTGATTACTGCTTTGCACACTCTTGGCCTTCTCTTGATGAGCTTCAAGAGGTAGTATGTCAGTCCTCACATAACAATACTGTTTAAAGAGCTAGCTTATTATTATCATTATATATTTATATACCGCCATTGGATTCCATGGCGCTTTACATATGAAAAGAGGCGGAAGAAGACAAGTACAGTATATATGCACAATCAAGTTGTACAGGTACAGTAGGGAGAGGACCCTGTCCACGAGGGCTTACAGTCTATGAGGGATGAGTGGGGATACAGTAGGAGGGGGTAGTGCCAATCGTGAGTCGGTGCGGTGGACTGAGTCTCATTGCAGGTTGCAGGCGTGTCGAAAGAGGTGAGTCTTCAGGTTTCTTCAGAAGGTTTCCAGGGTAGGCGAATATCTGATGTGCTGGGGGAGAGAGTTCCAGAGTATGGCGGATGCACGGGAGGAGTCTTGTACAGTATGTGGTTGTGTGAAGAGGAGATCTTGAGAGGATCAGAGTTTGTTTGAGGGTAGGTGTCGGGAGACCATGTTGGAGATGTATGGAGGGGACAGGTTGTGGATGGCTTTGTATGTCATGGTTAAGGTTTTGAACCGGGACCTATGATAAGTGGGGAGCCAGTGAAGGGCTTGGCAGAGAGGGGAGACTGGGGAATAGCGGGAAGATAGGTGGATGAGTCGGGCAGTTGAGTTTAGGATAGATTGGAGAGGAGCGAGGGAGGCAGCGGGGCGGCCAGTGAGCAGGAGGTTGTAGTAGTCAAGGCGGGAGATGATGAGAGCATGAACCAGTATTTTTGCAGTGTCATGGTCAAGGAAAGTGCCGATTCGGGAAATGTTTTTGAGCTGGAGTTGGCAGGAGGTAGCGAGGGCTTGGATGTGAGGCTTGAAGGAGAGGGAAGGGTCAGCGTCAGAGTTACTGCCATATAGTCATCACAAAACAGTACTGTTATAAAGCGCCAACATAATAGCGCTACATAGTCCATATAAAACAATGCTGTTATTAACCATATAGTCCTCACATAACAATGCAGTTATAAGAACCAGCATAATACTGCCATATCATCATGCTCTCATAACAATACTGTAATAAAGAGCCAGAATAATACCGCCATATAGTACACATATGACAATACTGTAATAAAGAGCCAGCATAATACCGCCATATAGTACACATATGACAATACTGTAATAAAGAGCCAGCATAATACCGCCATATAGTACACACCTAACAATACTGTAATAAGAGCCAGCATAATACCGCCATATAGTACACACCTAACAATACTGTAATAAGAGCCAGCATAATACCGCCATATAGTGCACACATAACAATACTGTAATGAAGAGCCAGCATAATACTGACATATAATTCACACATAAAACAATAATTTAATTCTTGAATAATTCCGCCATAGACCATTAAACACCGTTAAATATTAATATATGGTTTACGCCACCTCTGGAGTCCCAGTGCTCGATGGCCCGGGGCGATTGCCCAGTATTTTACCTCCTAACACCAGTCCTGTAGTCAATGTAACTGAGTCTCTTTTTCACTGAAGCGAGCATCATGAATTATAAACCCTTTACATGGCGCCGCGGTTCTGAAGCAGGAGCCGGCTCTAAATAATAAATTTTTCTTTTTGTAACGAGGTTTTTTCCTGTGAAAATGAAACGAGATTTTGCCTAATGTTGAACAACCTTTGCTGATACACATTTTGTTATACTGCACGCATGCATTATGCATCTCGCTGCTCCGGGTTATGAATGTGCTTTCAGCTGGTTTAAGTCTTCGCTTATGTCTGATTCATAGGAAATTTCATTAATCTCTGCAGAAAAGGGACCTTGCAGTGAGCTGCAGATTGGAAATGAACCCTGGGCTGCGGGTTAGAATGAGGCGCCGATGAATCAGCAGTAAAAGATTGTAGAAACCCATTTTGTATGGTGTAAGCAGAAGGAATGATTTAGAAATCAACAAGAATCCTTTTCCGGAAACGAGTAACGGACCGTTTCCAAGTTCTATTAACATCATGTAGACCGAGTGTTGTGTCGTAGAGCTGATATGCAGATTTTTGATGCGCCTGCAAGGGTTACTTTATCTTCACTCAATCCAGAAAATGAGCATAAATCAAACCCCAACTACACAACACTGTGCCAAAACTCATCAAGTACACTGAGAATGCAAAGGGTCACACATTTGTTTTAAGGCCATGGACTATTTAGAGCATACAAGGATCAAATTATTAACATACAAATAAACAAAATAGTTTTAAAATAAAAAGGGAGAAATAACAGAAATACCTAAACTTTTCAGTCTAAAGTTATTTTCTGTTTCCTTGGCAGGAGGGAAAAATGAAATATGGAACAAACTCCAGCATAGTCAGGCCACATGTGGCCACATCATCTTTTGTAGGCTTAATCCTGGACAGTGATAAGTCCCCAAAATACTTCTGTCTCACAATTAGAAGGGTTACACATTCTCTGTAAGTCAATGGATTCTTCAGTGCACACAAGGATCGAGCTTACTAAAGTTGTAGCTTTAATCTAAAAAATACAGTGCTTACAATGCAAAAGTATAAAAATGACACACAAAAATGCAAAACAATTAAATAAAATAAAGCGGGAGAAATAACAGAAATACCTATAGCATTCTTTTGTGTCACGCATGTTCTATATGCTTGATTCTAGACTTTTGTTTCCAGGACAATGACGAGTCCCCAAAATGCTACTGACACCCAAGGGTCAGACACTTCCTGCAAAGCTATGCATTCTTTCAAGCATACAAGGATAAAACTTATTAAAGTTTTAAGCTGTAATATAAAAAGTGCAGAGCTTATAATAAAAACATATTAAAGATAAAAATAAAATGGCACACAAATATGCAAAACAGATTGAAAATAAAAAAGGAGAAATAACAAATGCCTACATTTCCAGTGTAAAGTTGTCTTCTGTTTCCTTGGAGGGGGGATGAGAAAAATTAAATAAGGAACACACTCTTGCATAGTCAAGCCCATACGTGTGAAAAGCATTCTCTTATGTCACCCATCTTTTATATGCTTGATCCTGGACAGTGATGAGTCCCCGAAATACTCCTGTCTCACAATCAGAAGGGTCACTCATGTTCTGCACGTCTATGAATTTTTCAGAGCATACAAGGACGAAATTTATTAAAGTTTTTAGCGTTAATCTAAAAAATACAGTGCTTACAATATAACGTTATATAAGATAAGTATAAAATATAAAAAATAGTTTTAAAATGAAATGGGTGAAATAACAGAAAATAGATCTAGATATTGTGTGAGGTTCTCTACATTATAAGAAAAGATGTTTTGATATTCAAAGAATTAAAAAGTAATGTCTGATGCCAAAACTGCATAAACTGTGACACAAAAAGGTCAACTAAAGAAACCGAATAACTCCAGATGAGCAAATTGATTTACAGGTCCTTTGTCTGCAAGATCTTGAGCCTGGCGTCCCTTCTGATTTGTAGTCATCATTATGGAGTGACAAAGATATGGCACCGCACTGGCTGGCTAAGCAAAGAGGAGCTAGGGATGCCCACAGGTTGGAGGCAGTAGGCAGCACTCCCGTTCGGCAGCCCCAGAATGCAAACCTGGTCATTGGAGCAATGTATTGCAAATTAATTTGCTCATCTTGGCTAATAATTTTTTTAATTTTTCATGGCTCTCACTTGTGTAAAAAAGGAAACTGTATATACAGCACAAAAGTAAGCCTTATCCAGGTTACAGGTTCAGAAATACACAGTGGTATGTGCTCAGCTTGTAAGTTTGGGACAGACACAACCACTGTAATGGCATAAAACTGGCTGCAGCAGCCCCTCGTGGTGAAAAACATGCTGGTAGTGGGGTTTATCTGCACTGCCTTGCATAAGAAAAAAACGTGAGGCAACGCAACACATTCCAGAGTCTAGCAGACGCCATCATCAGGACAATCCTAGATCTGTGAGTTAATGTCAATGAGTTTCAGAGTCTAGCACACTCCATCAGGACAATCATAGGTATGTGAGTTATTGTCAATGCATTTCAGAGTCTAGCACACTCTATCAGAACAATCCTAGATATGTGAGTTATTGTCAATGAGTTTCAGAGTCTAGCACACTCTATCAGAACAATCCTAGATATGTGAGTTATTGTCAATGAGTTTCAGAGTCTAGCACACTCTATCAGAACAATCCTAGATATGTGAGTTATTGTCAATGAGTTTCAGAGTCTAGCACACTCCATCAGGACAATTCTAGATATGTGAGTTATTGTCAATGAGTTTCAGAGTCTAGCACACTCCATCAGGACAATCCTAGCTCTGTGAGTTAATGTCAATGAGTTTCAGAGTCTAGCACACTCATCAGGACAATCTTAGATATGTGAGTTATTGTCAATGAGTTTCAGAGTCTAGCACATTCCATCAGGACAATCCTAGATATGTGAGTTATTGTCAATGCATTTCAGAGTCTAGCACACTCCATCAGGACAATCCTAGTATGTGAGTTATTGTCAATGATTTTCAGAGTCTAGCACACTCCATCAGGACAATCCTAGCTCTGTGAGTTAATGTCAATGAGTTTCAGAGTCTAGCACACTCCATCAGGACAATCCTAGCTCTGTGAGTTAATGTCAATGAGTTTCAGAGTCTAGCACACTCCATCAGGACAATCCTAGCTCTGTGAGTTAATGTCAATGAGTTTCAGAGTCTAGCACACTCCATCAGGACAATCCTAGATATGTGATTTAATGTCAATGCGTTTAAGAGTCTAACACACTCCTTCATCAGGATATTCCTGGGTATGTGATATAATATCAACATGTTTCAGAGTCTAGCACCCTCCTGCAGCAGGATAATCCTAGATATGGAATTTAACATCAACACACTTCAGAGTCTAGCACACTCCTTCATCAGGATAATCCAGGTATGAGATAGAATGTCAACATGTTTCACAGTCTAGCACACTCCATCATCGGATAATCCCGGATGTGATAAAATGTAGACACATTTCTAGCACACTCCTTCATCAGGACAAATCACAAAGTCCTAATGAAGGAGTGTGCAAGACTTGAAACGTGTTGACATTAAATCACATATCTAGGTAATCCTGATGAAGGAGTATGCTAGAATCTAAAACCCGTAGACATTAATTCACATATCTAGATTATCCTGATGAAGGAGTATGCTAGAATCTAAAACCTGTAGACATTAAATCACATATCTAGGTAATCCTGATGAAGAAGTATGCTAGAATCTAAAACCCGTAGACATTAATTCACATATCTAGATAATCCTGATGAAGGCGTATGCTAGAATCTAAAACCTGTAGACATTAAATCACATATCTAGATTATCCTGATGAAGGAGTATGCTAGAATCTAAAACCGTAGACATTAAATCACATATCTAGATTATCCTGATGAAGGAGTATGCTAGAATCTAAAACCTGTAGACATTAAATCACATATCTAGATTATCCTGATGAAGGAGTATGCTAGAATCTAAAACCTGTAGACATTAAATCACATATCTAGATTATCCTGATGAAGGAGTATGCTAGAATCTAAAACCCGTAGACATTAATTCACATATCTAGATTATCCTGATGAAGGCGTATGCTAGAATCTAAAACCTGTAGACATTAAATCACATATGTAAGTTTACCCGATGTAGTATGCTAGACTCGAAACATGTTGACATTAAATCACATATGCAGAATCCTTGCCGCAAGTTTTTTTCTTTCGCACAACAGCACAGATTAACCCCTTCTACTCCACTTCCAGCATCGATTTCACTTGTCTCATGGTTCTAAAAGTTCAGGACTTCTTCTGTAAACTGTGACACACCGGTGCAGTCTCAGGTGGTGCGGAGCTTCATCCTTCTCTTGTTGTGTCAGTTATATATATATATTTAAAGTGGCTTACTATCGGCGTAGGTTCATTAGTTTAGCTAGCCTTCTTTTCTGTCTTCAAGTCATGTAATGAACATGGGCGATCTGTAAAATGTTTTTAAAAAATTAGATATTAAGTTCAGCTTTCTTGATTTTAGGTTTTGACATAAATTGTGGTGTAAATGTGGTGTAAATAGTGGTTGGATATTAAGGTGTTTGACAATTTGTGCCTATAGGCTTCTGGAATGGGAGTCTGGTATGCAGAAGAGTTCAAGTTATTATTAATATTTATTTGTAGAGCGCCATTGATTTCAACTTACAAATTCTAGTGCATGAAGCCTTTTGTAACCAAATTGTATGCAAAATATATTTTATGCCAATAACAACAGTCATTAATGTTGGCTATTTCTCTCTTTTTTTTGCAGAATACTGGAACTCCAGAAGGACCAAACACACACAAAGTATGAATGTTGAACAAGATGACATTACATCCACAGCAGATGATGATAGGTCCTAGGTTCAACAGGGCCTTATTTGACCCCCTTTTTATTGTGCTGTTGGCTCTTCAGCTCCTCGTGGTGGCCGGTTTGGTTAGGGCTCAGACCTGCCCTTCCGTTTGTTCCTGCAGTAACCAGTTCAGCAAGGTCATTTGCACACGGAGGAACCTGCGTGAAGTTCCAGATGGTATATCCACCAACACAAGGCAACTGAATCTCCATGAGAACCAGATCCAAATAATCAAGGTGGACAGTTTTAAACACTTAAGACACTTAGAAGTTTTACAGTTGAGTAGGAATCACATTAGGACGATTGAAATTGGGGCCTTCAATGGCTTGGCCAACCTAAACACATTGGAACTCTTTGACAATCGTCTGACCACCATTCCGAATGGAGCTTTTGAATATTTGTCCAAACTGAAAGAACTTTGGCTGAGGAACAATCCTATAGAAAGCATTCCATCGTATGCTTTTAACCGCATCCCTTCACTACGTAGGTTGGATTTGGGGGAAATGAAAAGATTATCCTATATCTCAGAAGGAGCATTTGAAGGGCTTTCAAACCTTAAGTATTTGAACCTTGGGATGTGCAACCTAAGAGAAATCCCCAATCTTACGCCTCTTGTAAAACTCGACGAGCTAGATCTTTCTGGGAATCACCTTTCAGTTCTAAGGCCGGGATCATTTCAAGGGTTGACCCATTTGCAAAAACTTTGGATTATGCATTCCCAAATTCAGGTGATTGAAAGGAATGCGTTCGATGACCTTCAGTCTCTTGTGGAGCTTAATTTGGCACATAATAACCTAACTTTACTGCCTCATGACCTTTTCACGCCTCTCCATAATTTGCAAAGGATTCAGTTGCACCACAATCCTTGGAACTGCAACTGTGACATACTTTGGCTTAGTTGGTGGTTGAAAGAGATAGTTACAACCGGCAGCACGTGTTGCGCTCGTTGCGCAACTCCACCCAGTTTAAAAGGTACTCACATTGCAGAGTTGGATCAGAATTATTTTACTTGTTATGCCCCTGTGATTTTGGAGCCGCCTGCTGATCTGAATGTTACCGAAGGAATGGCTGCCGAACTCAAATGTCGGGCATCTACGTTATTGACTTATGTTAGTTGGATTACTCCAAATGGATCAATTATGACCCATGGAGCTTACAAAGTGCGTATTTCTGTGCTTAACGATGGCACATTAAACTTTACTAATGTGACAGTGCGGGATACAGGATTGTATACATGTATAGTGAGTAACTCAGCAGGGAACACCACTGCCTCGGCGACGCTGAATGTGACTGCGACCGATACTGGTTACACGTACTTTTCCACCGTCACTGTAGAGACTATGGAACCATCTCAGGACGAGGCGAGGACCACGGAACATCATGTGGGTCCTACACCGGTCATCGACTGGGAAACCACAAATGCAACCACCTCGCTCATGCCACAGAGCACAAGATCCACAGAGAAGCCCTACACCATTGCGGTTACAGATGCAAACAGTGGAATGCCAGGGATTGACGAGGTTATGAAGACCACCAAAATTATTATTGGCTGTTTTGTGGCCATCACCCTTATGGCAGCTGTCATGTTGGTTATTTTCTACAAAATGAGGAAGCAGCACCATAGGAAGAATCATCACGCCCCAACGCGGACTGTTGAGATTATCAACGTGGATGATGAACTCACGGCAGATACGCCCATTGAGAGCCACCTACCCATGCCCGCGATAGAACACGAGCATCTAAACCACTATAACTCTTATAAGTCTCCTTTTAATCACACGACAACAGTGAACACAATAAATTCGATACACAGTTCTGTGCATGAACCTTTATTGATTCGCGCAAGCTCTAAAGACAATGTACAGGAGACTCAGATCTAAAAAATCCGACAGCGCAACAGACTAAGAGCAAAAACAGACGATTTATATTAAAAAAAAAGGAACGATAATGACTGGGCTAAATCTACTGTTTCCAATAAAAAGTGTCTTTACATAAAAAAAAGAAATAATAAAAAAAAAACAAAGAAATTTATTTATTAAAAATTCTATTGTGATCTAAAACCATTGAAATCTTGTGTATTCCTCCAGATATTCTTGGTTCAACCCAAGTTCTCCGACCTAAATTCCACTGGGAAGACCTAATTGTAGAGATTTGTTTTTTGTATCAAATCTGTTTTGGGCTTTTTGATTAAATTGGTTTATGGGTTTTATTTTCCTAAATCCGTCCAACAAGGGGAATCCTTCACCAGAATTTACCTGTCCACACCAGGAGGTGTGATATTGGAAATGGTTTCTAAGTGGTCTAATGAGGAATGACTCGAGTTGTCATCAACCGGTAGATTCTCAAGAAGAATCTAGAGAGTAATTATTTTTATTTTTCTTGTAATATATCCTATTCCATATTTCGCAAAATTTATATTCTTTGAGAAAATATAAAGGTTCACAAAAAATGACATGTACGAATCTATCATTATTTACGCGGCTCTGGAATGAGCCGAATTTGTAGCTCCGAACACTTAAAGAAGGTTATGAATAAAACGAATAATGTTTTCTACACTTGGGCGAGCTTCTTTTTAAGGCTGTTCTTATACCCGAGTGAAGGTTTAATAGACACAAAGTTATAGGTAACCGTTGCTTTAATTTTTATTCCATAAATCAATAGTGTACATGAAATATAAGCAACTTCGTAACATATCTCATCCGAGAAATCTGCGTCTTGATCTGTCACCCTTAATTCCTAGCTAATATCTATAAAATCTTCAGTGAAGACAGATATTGCCATTGTAGAGATAGGACATGACAGTTAGTGCTTTAAAAATTCTATGGATTTTCTTCTTGATCTTTCAATCTATGAATCTGCTTTTTGATCTTTCACCCTCAATTCCTGGCTAATATCTGTAAAATCCACAGTGAAGTCAGTTTTTCTCATTGTACAGATAGGAGATGACAGGTAGTACTTTCAAAATTCTATAAAGGAGGGAGAAGCTAGAAGCAGAAATCTCCTGATAAGTTTAGTCCCCTCTGTAGAACTTCATGAGCACCAACTTATTGGAGAAATCCTCTTCTTGATCTTTCATTCTCAATTCCTGGCCAATATCTGTCAAATCCACAGTGAGGTCAGATTTTACCATTGTGGAGATAGGAGATGGCAGTTAGTACTTTCAAAGTTTTATGGATCTGCTTCTTGATATTTCATTCTCAGTTCCCGGCTAATATCTGCAAAATCTACAGTGAAGACAGATTTTGCCTTTGTAGAGATACAAGATGACAGTTAGTGCTTTAAAAAGTATATGGAGAAGGGAGGAGCAAGAGGCAGAGTTCTCCTGAAACCTTTAGCATTCTCCATAAAACTTTATGAGCACCAACCTACCAGAGAAACCTGCTTCTTAACATTTCCTTCTCAATTCCTGCCTACCACCGTTAAAATCTACAGTGAAAACAGATTTTCCCATTGTAGAGATAGCAGATGGCAGTTAGTCCTTTACCAATTCTATGAAGGAGGGAGGAGCTAAAGGAAGAGTTCTGAAACTTTTAGTCTTCTCCATAGAACTTTATGAGCACCACCTTATCGATAAATCCTCTGCCTGACCTTTCATTCTGAATTCCTGGCTATTAGCTGTAAGATCCACAGTGAGGACAGATTTTGCCATTGTAGAGATAGGAGATGACAGTTGGTGCTTTAAAAACTCTATGGATTTTCTTTTTGATCTGCCACTCTAAAATTCCTAACTAATATCTGTAAAATCCACAGTGTAGACAGATTTAGCAATTGTATAGATAGGAGATGACAGTGCTTTAAAAAATTATATGGATTTTCTTCTTGATCTTTCAATCTATGAATCTGCTTTTTTGATTTTTCACCCTCAATTCCTGGCTAATTTCTGTGTAATCCACAGTGAAGACAGTTTTTTCCATTGTAGAGATAGGGAATGACAGTTAGTGCTTTAAAAATTCTATGGAGAAGGGAGGAGATAGAGGCAGGGTTCTCGTCCTTTTGCATTCTCAATATAACTTTATGAGCACCAAATTATCAGAGAAATCTACTTTTTGACAATTTATTCTCAATTCCTGGCTAATATCAATTCCTGGCTAATATCTGTAAAATCCACAGTGAAGACAGGCTTTCCCATTGTAGAGATAGGAGAGGACAGTTAGTGCTTTACAAATTCTATGAAGGAGGGAAGAGCTACAGACCAAGTTCTCCTGAAACCTTTAGTGTACTCCATAGAACTTTATGAGCACCAACTTATCAGAGAAAACTGCTTCTTGATATTTTGTTCTCAATTTCAGGGTAATATCTACTAAGTCCAAAGTGAAAACAGATATACCCATTGAGATATATGGGAAGACAGTGTGTGCTTTAATATTCTATGGATCTGTTTCTTGATCTGTTACTCTAAAATCCACAGTGAGGACAGAGGTTCCCATAGTAGAGATAGGAGAGGACAGTTGGTGCTTTACAAATTCTATGAAGGAGGGAAGAGCTACAGACCGAGTTCTCCTGAAACCTTTAGTGTTCTCCATAGAACTTTATGAGCACCAACTTATCAGAGAAACACGCTTCTTGACATTTCGTTCTCAGTTCCAGGGTAATATCTATTACGTCTAAAGTGAAAACATCAAATATACCCATTGAGATATGTGAGATGACAGTTAGTGCTTTAAACTTCTATGGATCTACTTCTTGATCTGTTACTCTAAAATTCCTAGCTAATATCTGTAAGGCAGCCGTCACACGCTTCAATATTGATAGCGATATTGCTAGCGATCACGTGCACGCGCGATCGCTAACAATATCGTTCACATCGCTGGTGAGACGTCACACAGAGAGACTCACCAGCGATGTGGAGCAGCGAGATCGCTGGTAACTATGGTACACATCGGGTTACTAGGCGCTGCGCGGCGTTTAGTAACCCGACGTTTACCATAGATACCATCTCCCAGCATAGACTCTGCCGCTGGGAGATCATTGATCGCTGGGAGGCAGATTGATCAAGCGTTTATCGCTTGATATGAGCTCAGGCTCACCAATCTGTGATGTAACGATCAAGCGATGTTACATTGTAAAACCGCTTGATTGCACGCAGCGACACATAAACAATATCGCTTAAGCGATCAAAAAGCAGATCGAGTAAGCGATATCGTGCTTTAAATTGATGCGTGTGACGGACGCCTAAGATTCACATTGAAGACAGATATTCCCATTGTGGAGTTAGGAGATGATAGATAGTGCTTTAAATATTCTATGTATCTGCTTCTTGATCTGTCAACCTCAATTCTTGGCTAATATCCGTAAAATCCACATTTAAGGAATAATTTCCCATTGTTGGGGTAGGACATGACAGTTAGTGTTTTACAAATTCTATGGAGAAGAGAGGAACTAGAGGTGGGACTATACTGAAATTGTGAGTGTTCTCCATAGAACCTCATGAGCACCAACTGTCATCTATCTCAGTAATAGGAAAATCTGTGTTCACTGAAGACACATTTTATCCATGAATTAAAAATATTTCGATTTGTGTAAGATATATCAAAAAGTTGCTTATATTCATATACATTTTTATGAAAAAATAAAATAAATCGATGGTTACTCTTTAAACAGGACGGTTTCTTCAAGTGCATAATATCTCAATGTTTCCACATTCACCTGTGCTCGGATACCTGTGCACACCTTGCACTATTTCTATGCAGTTTCTGTTTCAGTTTTCAGCATGTTAAAGATGTGTGCGCACTTATTTCTGTACCATTTCTGCACCATTTCTGCATCTCTTGACCGGAAAAATGCAGCAGCAAAGACCTGCAATTCTGCCTTGTTTTGCTGCATTGTTTATGCATTTTTGCACGTTTTTGGAACAGATTTTACCCAAACATTAAAATGGGTGAAATCTAGCAAAAATGTTGAAAAAATTAACATTCAGCAGATTTAAATCTGCACCAAATCTCCAAATCTGGACACTTCAGGATTCTGATTCATTTTGCTGCCATCAGGAAACGTCCGATTTTGCACCAAATCTGCCATGTGTGTACATAGCCTAATTCTTTCAGCTTTTCTGCTGCAGATTTCACCTATACTAATGAATCGGGAAAAATCTGCATAAAAAATGCATGAAATAACATCAAAATCAACAAAAAACACACATTTTTTATGCTGACTTTTTCCTCCTGAGAGATGCAGAAATTGTTAGTCTCATACTTAACGTATTCACGTGCCCATAAGGTCTCTTTCAAAACAATTTTAAAAATGTATTTTAACATGCTGGAAAGGTCCTCGTCGGGCTGCAGAACACATCACAACCACTGGGTGGCCAGATATGGACACATATAGGATAAACATCTCCCAACAGAGTAACCAAACAGTTGCTCATTGCTTTGTGCTGTTCATATCAAGATATGCTGAGTAATCTGCAAAGGTAAGGAAAGAATAATCCATATGGGATACAGCATATAAATTCAATGTGAATGAACATGATTGAGTCAATAATCCAGGTAATAACTGTTGACAACATTTACATCTGCGTTTTAATGGCGCCCTGCAGAGTCACACATTGTGGTCATAGGAGGGATAGGAGATATTATTATTATTTATTAATATAGGACCATTTATTCCATGGTGCTCTACATATAGCTATGTAATTTGAGTTCTTCAGTTATTTACTACAGTTGTTGGTGTATTCTCTGTATTATGTGTTTTTTTATTAATTTTTTTCTATTCTTTCAAATTGCACCTTACAAATAATGTGGGTAAAGGTAAGATCCAACTATACTGGTCCACATGGAGAAACATTCCTGCCAGAAAAGGGAATCCATATATATTTACAATAATACCATCTTCCATCAATCATTGTCCTCGCCCATTCCTTGTAGACTGTGAGTCCTCGTGGGTCGGGCTTCTCTCCTCACCTACTGTATCCTCTCCATCCTTGTAGACTGTGAGCCCTCGTGGGCAGGGTCCTCTCTCCTCACCTACTGTATCCTCTCCATCCTTGTAGACTGTGAGCCCTCGTGGGTCGGGCTTCTCTCCTCACTTACTGTATCCTCTCCATCCTTTTAGACTGTGAGCCTTTGTGGGCAGGGCTTCTCTCCTCACCTACTGTATCCTCTCCATCCTTGTAGACTGTGAGCCCTCGTGGCCAGGGCTTCTCTCCTCACCTACTGTATCCTCTCCATCCTTTTAGACTGTGAGCCCTTGTTGGCAGGGCTTCTCTCCTCACCTACTGTATCCTCTCCATCCTTGTAGACTGTGAGCCCTCGTGGCCAGGGCTTCTCTCCTCACCTACTGTATCCTCTCCATCCTTTTAGACTGTGAGCCCTTGTTGGCAGGGCTTCTCTCCTCACCTACTGTATCCTCTCCATCCTTGTAGACTGTGAGCCCTTGTGGGCAGGGCTTCTCTCCTCACCTACTGTATCCTCTCCCTCCTTGTAGACTGTGAGCTCTCCTGGTCAGAGTCCCTTCTTCTCACCTACTATATCCTCATCCATCCCTTCTGAACTGTGAGCCCTCGTGGGCAGGGTCCTCTCTCCTCACCTACAGAATCCTCATTCATCCCCTGTAGACTGTGAGCCCTCAGGGGCAGGGTCCTCTATCCCCATCTACTGTATCCTCACCCATCCCTAGTTGATTGTGAGCCCTCACAGGCAGGGTCCTAACCCCTTCTGTACCTGTCTGTCCCTTTTATTGCTCAAAATGATTGTACTTGTCTATGTATGCCCCTTTTCGCATGTAAAGCACCATGGAATAAATGACACTATAATAAATAATAATAATAATCAACAGAAGCCTCCAATATAGTCACTGAGGCCAAAAGTTAGAAAAGTAATTTCTTGCACTCACAAAAATCCTAGAGTTGGTAAATTTGCCCGGTACCTTAAAGGGCCGTCATTAATCCCTTTTGACATCGATGAAACTTTGGATAGAGTTTAGTTTAATGGGGTTGTCTAGGATTTAAATATTAATATCTTATCAGACTGGTTAATCAAATGTTTTTTTGAATACACACTCCTCAACATTGAAATTATAACAGCAAGAAGGAAACGTCATGGAATTATGGAAATTACAAGATGAAGACGTGATGATGATGATGATATGCCCAATAGCAGAACTTTCCTTCATAGATTTTACAATTTCAGCATTGCAGATTGTAGTTATAAGGTATTATCATATATCGTCAATAAAACGTCCACACTTCTTATCAGTGAACTGTTCTGATATTTACTGCCATAACTGTTTCACCCCATCCCATATTGAACATTCCTGTTCTGCTCCACTTCTTATCTTGAGAACTTGAGAATCATGACTTCCATGTCATGTTGTGTATTTATGTGTGTGTTCAAATGTTGTGTCATTATGGGCCTGAAGAAGAGACCTGAATTGCCTCGAAAGCTGCTATGTTTACCATCTTTTCAGTTTGCCATTAAAAGGTATCAACCACTGAGGACTCTCAGATTTTAATATTTTTCTGTCTACTGGTTAAAGTTCCCATTACACACAACAATATCATTAACAACTGTTTTTGTGATGTTGCAGCGATGTCGAAATGACATTATTGTGTGTGACAGGTATCAATGACTGTAGATTTATGGCCAGGACCATAAATCTGTCGTTGGTCGTCCGCTGATCAGCATGCATCGGCGCGTGTGACGGGGGCCTAACAACTAGCGATAAGCGGAGCAGGCTGGTAACCATGGTAAACAGTGGGTATCTAGGCAGTGCACAGCACCTAGTTACCCGATGTATACTCTGGTTACCAACCTTCTCCTCTTACAGGCTGGTATCCAAGGTACACAGCGGTTAACTAGAGACAACGCTGTCCCTAGTTACCCACTGTGTACCTTGGATACCAGCCTGTAAGCTGAGCAAGCTGGTAACCATGGTATACATAGGATAACTAGGTGCTGCGCGCTGCCTAGATACCCGTTGTTTACCATGGTTACCAGCCTGCTCCCGCTTACCGCAGCTTGGCAGCGGGAGCTAGACATCATGGAAAGAATATTTTATTCTTTTCCAAGATGTCGCTGGTCCACTGGTCGCTAGTGAGTCTGCCTGTGTGACAGCTCACCAGCGATCAGTTCACGATGTGGCAGCGATCCACATCAATAATCGGATCGCTGCCACATCACAACGTGTAACGGGGCCTTAACACGATACAAACATATATTTTGCCCTATATATAATCTGTCATATTTGTATGAAGGTTCCAGTTCTCTGATTAATGACTAAGAGCGTGGTCCCTGTAGGACTATACTTGATTCTGTGATATGACGAGTAGAAGACCATTGGGTTGTGTTTCTCTGTTTTCTAGATCTCGTCCAGGATAACCCGGGCACAAGTCAAAAAGTCAAAAATCGTAACAGAAATTTGTTGCATGTATTTTGTCTTCTTGTGTTTTTGACCCCACTTCCAAGCTACAAAGATTCTCAGAAGTCCAGACAGAAAACCCCTCCGCTCATTCCGGGATTTTTCTTTTATTACCTTATAATCATCATGTTGCATTCCTCCGCAAACTGCTCAATTACTTGAGAGAACAGAGACTCATTTGCAGAAAATACATCAATAATTTCTCAAGAAGGCGAGAATACTCCTCGTCAGCTTAAGGATATATATGAGCGCTCACAGATTTTTGTTTACTTATTGGGAAGTCCACAGAATTCTTAACATATATGAAAATGACTTTGGTGTTTTTGGTAAATTGCACATAAATACGGGAAAGATCTGAAGGTAATTAACAGTAAAGGGCACATAACTTCTTTTTCTTCATCTTCTTCTTTATCTTCTCATTAATTAAAAGTGTACCTATAATTGCAGGTTAGATTTCAGAATGTGCATATAAGAGGAATAATCAATACTGCATTTTCCACAAATTTCCCATAATTTGCTTCTGAGCTAATGGATTGAGAATAGCTGCTATGATGTCTCCTATACACAACACACACAGACATGAAAGATTCTTTCTCCTATATATTTAATTTTAAGTTTTCTTTAAGCTAGTGGGTGGAGATTCCCTTCTATGATGTCTCCCTCACACAGACATGAGGGATTCCTGCTGCTTTGTCAGTTGTCTCTGAGTTAGTGGGTGGAGATTAGCTGTTATGATACCTCCTATATGCTGCACACACCGACATGTGGGATTCTGCTGCTATGATGTCTCCTATACACAGCCCACACAGACATGATGGATTCCTACTCCTCTGTCACTAATGTTCAGTTGTCTCTGAGTTAGTAAGTGGAGATATGTTGATATGACATCTCCTATGCACAGTACACATAGACATGAGGGATTATGCTGCTGTGATGTCTCCCATACACAGCACACACAGACATGAGGGATTCCTTCTCCTCTGTCACTAATGTTCAGTTGTCTCTGAGTTAGTGGGTGGAGATATGTTGATATGACATCTCCTATGCACAGTACACATAGACATGAGGGATTATGCTGCTGTGATGTCTCCTATACACAGCACACACAGACATGAGGGATTCCTGCTCCTCTGTCACTAATGATCAGTTGCCTCTGAGTTAGTGAGTGGAGATTAGCTGATATGATGTCTCCTATACACAGCACCCAAGGACATGAGGGATTCTACTGCTGTGATGTCTCCCATACACAGTACACACAGAGATGAGGGATTCCTGCTCCTCTGTCACTAATGTTCAGTTGTCTCTGGGTTAGTGAGTGGAGATTAGCTGATATGATGTCTCCTATACAAAGCACACATAGACATGAGAGATTCCAGCTTCTCTGTCACTAATGTTCAGTTGTCTCTGAGTTAGTGGGTGGGGATTATCTGATATGATATCTTCGATAAACAGCACACACAAACATGAGGGATTCTAGCTCCTCTGTCTCTAATGTTTAGTTGTCTCTGAGCTAGTGGGTGGAGATTAGCTGCTATGATGTCTCCTATGCACAGCACACAGACATGAGAGATTCGTGCTCTCTTATCTCTATATAGCACATATTGATAATCACCAGCCTGGATGACATTATATATCAGTCCTGAGCAGTGTAGCTGTGAATCCAGCTCTGGGGTGAGATAAAACACTTACTGAAAAACAGCACCACTACTGTGTTTCCCTAATTTTGCTTTTTTTTTTTCAATACTCTCTTCCATACTCTTCCACTTTCATCTTGACAAACTGTGAATGAATACAGCTCCCCCAGCGGTGTTGGAGATAGTCATGGGAGGTGACTATCTGGCTGCTTGTAAACCTGGCCTATCAGCCCTATTAACCCTCTCAGTACTATACTTGCTGGAGCTTGCTTCCAGGCTTACATGACTGAGGATAACCACCTCTGTGATATATATCTCCCCTCCATGTCGTGTCCCGTGGACATCTTACAACATCACTAGGCAGCTGTACTCTGAGACCATAGTAATCTTGCTATCCATCTTGTTTTGGCCATGACAAACTATTCAGAGTAAATATTGAATCCAAAAGGCAGAAGAATGGAGAGGACTAAGTGGCTGACAAGTGGAAACACAATCAGTTTCTATGAGGAGATAGATTACATAATTTATTTGCTTATATAATATTTTATATTTACTTCAAATTTACAAATTTATTATTTCAAAATAAAATTGAAAATTAAATTAAATAACAAAAACTATAAGATTAATATAAATTGAACCACACCAAATAATAATACTTATTATTATTATTATTATTATTAGTAGTAGTAGTAGTAGTAGTAGTAGGAATAGCAGCAGTAGTAGATATAGTACTAATATTTAATTCAATTAACAAATTTCTACCTATGCAAAAGTGATGCAATTATTAAACTATGAAAAATATTTTTATTAAAATGTAATAGTAGTAATAATAACAACAACATATTTCTTTATGTTAATATGTCATGTTCTTATTACTAGAAGCCTATTAAGTTATCACATTTTATTTAGGGAATATATTGGCTGTTTATAAATTATTATTATTATTATTATTATTATTATTATTATTATTATTATGTGCTGACGTAATAGATTTGTACTTACAGAAAAGTGATGTCATAAAATTATAACACAATATTTTTATTACTAATATTTATAATACTAATATAACTACTACTACTACTACTACTACTACTAATATTATTATTATGATTATTATGACTTTCCTATAACTACAACTCTATTATCTGATCACATTTCATAAAGAAAACATCTTGGTTGTTTATAAATGACAATAATAATATAGTAAAATAGTAAATATGGTTAAGTTCTATAAAAATAAATTGTAATAATAGTAAATAATACTAGAAATAATAACAATATTAGTAATAATAATAATAATAATAATAGTTATTATTATTATTATTATTATTATTATTATTTATATGCTAGATAATAATAATTATTATTATTATTATTTTTAGAATATTAATTAATTTGATCCATTTCATCTCTATAGAATTTGTACCATATTTACTATTTTCATTATTGAATTCTACATATTTTTATCCATATTGTTATTTCAATTCAAAACACATACAGTTATGTTATCAGCTATTTAGAATATTTTATTTTCATAATTACATCTTTCATTACTTTTTGATTGTAATATTATTTATCTTTAATTGTATTGATATTATTATTATTATTATTATTATAGACTTGTTTTCCATTTTCTTAATTCAATAATTTTCCATATATTTTCTAATATTATCAGGTGTATTTTCAGTCTCATTAGCATTAATTCCTCCATGATGTACACATCTATAGGTAGCAGGTAGTTGATCATGTTACTACAATATTAATTTCATTACAGCCAGACCTGTGTAAAGCTAATTTAGCCAGCGGCTGGGTTTAACTCGACAGGATTGATACTACCAGGTTTAGTAATTGAGACATCATGAAAATTAATTATGGCCAGATATTGTGCGCGGATGTATCACCGAGCTCCATTCATCAGGTCATGTGCCGTCTCCAAGGTTTTATAAAACATCTATGAATAATTTGTATGTTGACTCAGTGTGATCAATTATCTCAAGATAAATTAATGCAAGGTTGGAGAAGAAAAGTCGCTTGGAGAGATTTAATGTAAACCCCGAGGTGCACGATGAGAAAAACCAAAGAAAGAGAAAATTAATTTAATGTGATGTTTGACTCGGAGACGGCTCGCCGCAAGTTTGATTAAAGTGCCTGTGTCCGTAGTCGGTGTACCAACATCAAACATTAGGTCACATTGGGTCAGCGTGACCCCATCCAACCTCTGAAACCTTCACCACCCGGACTTACATATGGAGATATCAAAGCCATTGACTCTTGCAGGCTTCAAGTAAGATCACCATGTGCAAATGTCTCCACCAGCTTCTTGGACAGGATGGAGAGGAATTATTAAATAGTTATAGGGAGGAGTCATTTTTTCTATGAGACATGGAGATCCTAGGTGAGTACATTTATCCATATTATTAGTGACTTCCAAGGGCAGCACAAGTAGGGATTGGTGATGAATGAGCACTACTATGCTCAGTTTACGGACCTGGAAATGTGTAGGTCAACATAGGGATGGGCGAATCTGAAATGTAAAGATCAGGGCCCGTACCGAGCACCTAGCATCCGTGCATGGACCCCAAACACAGGTTTCTGGGAAGTTACTGTTCGGGTTCGGCTACAGGCGGCTGTAAAAAAAAGCAAAATGGTGATTAAAATCGATTAAGTTAAGCTTACCAGCTCTCACGCTGCTCTCACATTACTCATGAAACCTTATGAATATTCCTCTGCTTTCCCTGTCCACCTCTGTGTTTGGTTGCTGTCAGATGCCTTCTGTGCCAGCATCTGTGATTGGTTGCAGTCAGACACCCTCTGTGCCGGCAGCTGTGATTGGTTGCAGTCAGACACCCTCTGTGCCGGGAGCTGTGATTGGTTGCAGTCAGACACCTTCTGTGTCGACAGCTGTGATTGGATGCAGTCAGATGCCCTCTGTGCTGGCATCTGTGATTGGATGCAGTCAGATGCCCTCTGTGCTGGCATCTGTGATTGGTTGCAGTCAGACACCTTCTGTGTCGGCAGCTGTGATAGGTTGCAGTCAGATGCCTTCTGTGCCAGCATCTGTGATTGGTTGCAGTCAGACACCTTCTGTGCCGGCAGCTGTGATTGGTTGCAGTCAGACGCCTTCTGTGCCGGCAGCTGTGATTGGTTGCAGTCAGATGCCCTCTGTTCCGGCCTCTGTGATTGGTTGCAGTCAGATGCCTTCTTTGCCGGCAGCTGTGATAGGTTGCAGTCAGATGCCTTCTGTGCCAGCATCTGTGATTGGTTGCAGTCAGACACCTTCTGTGCCGGCAGCTGTGATAGGTTGCAGTCAGATGCCTTCTGTGCCAGCATCTGTGATTGGTTGCAGTCAGATGCCTTCTGTGCCGGCAGCTGTGATTGGTTGCAGTCAGATGCCTTCTGTGACGGCCTCTGTGATTGGTTGCGATACACACACAAACATAGATGTAAAAATAAATAATTGGATACAAATGCATAGTTGTCCCCCTTATTTTTTATTTTCAGTGCAGACAAAGCAGACAGCTGTGGACTGCAGCCCCCAGCTGGGCACTTCATACTGGGTGAGTATAAAATATGGGAACCCCACATTGTTTTTTACATTTTTTTAAATACATAAAAAACTATGTGAGGTTCACGCCCAACTTTATACTCAGCCAAGGTAAATCATATCACTGAAGGTAGGTATTCTCATCCTGGGGATACTCCTCCAGGGTAAAAATAGCAGCCCGCAGCTGCCCCGCAATTTGACAAATTAATTTGAAGCACCAAATCCTGGCTTTTTACCTGGAACTTCATGATTGCCTTGGTACGGTAGCAATCGGGGTAATAGAAGAGCTTAATGACAGCTGAGAATTGACAGTTGTTATCGAGCCCTGGATTAATTTTGTTCAGATTGCTATGAGACACTCACATTACCAATCACTTAAGTAAATAGTTAAAAAACACAGACACATAGAAAAATCCTTTATTTGAAATAAAACACATAGATTACCTCTTTTACCCATTTATTAACCCCAAGCATACCCAGCTATGATGGTAATTCCACAGCTCTATATCTTGTGAATCTTCCTGGCTCATTCACTGCAAGGATCCCTGTCACACTGATGGAACCTCAGCTTTTTCTTTGCCCTCCTTGAGTTACATTTCTCCCCAGTCCATGCTGTGGAGATTTATGCACAGAAAAGAGAAGGAGAGCAGTGAGGAGATGGAGCAGAAGTTCTAACTACTATTTGGCCTCCATTTTTCTTTCCTTTGTAAAGGATCCATTTTTTTTCTGGATCAGTTTTAAATGGAAGAAAACGTAGCAAAATAATGGATCTGTTTCCCATTGACTCCACTGTTAAAAAAATGGATCCAGCTTAAATCGGACAAAAAACTTGTGCCTGAACAACTTTTTTTTACCAAGCACTATTGTGCTTGTGTTCCCGGATTATACAGCTTCAGATAGATAACACATGATCATCATTCACAATGGATAGTTCATCTCCTTCTGCTTCTCCCTGCACAGTCATCACTCTCTGTGGTTCCTGTATACAACAGGGTTGGGCAATGAGCTGGCACTCTGGCTGCTCCAGTCTGGCCCATAGACCGAGACAGCAATAGGACCGAGACAGCAATAGGCCACACCATAACCTCTCCCACTGCCCTTTTGCTGCTTTCTTCTTCCCAAAATAACTGCTATTTCTATCCTCAGGATAGAGATAGGGGTGAATACATTGGTGGAGCACAGTGCTGCTGGCTCAGTTTCTACCAATCATCTTGACGTTCAGCAGATGCAAAGATGTCACATAGTGTGTGCTGTGTGAAGCATCAGTGCACCGGAGACCAAACAGACTGCTGGGGGAAATGGGAGGGTACTGGGCATGTAGTGTTTTTTTTTCATGAGTAGGGGATATTGTTATGTAGGAGATATGTGGGGGCTTATACTTTATATAGGAGGCTATGTGGGGGCTCAGAAATGTATATAGGTGGCTATGTAGGGCTAATACTATATACTTGAGGCTCGATGATACTTATACTGTATATACGAGGCTATATGGAGCTCATACTAAATGTAGGAGACTATGTGGGGCAGTAAATAGTAGACTATGTAGGGCTCAAAATGAATATAGGAGGCTATGTAAGGCTCATAATGTATAGGAGGCTCATAATGTATATAGGAGGCTATATGGGGCTAATGTTTAGAGGAGGCTATGTGGAGACTTATAAAATATATATAGGAGGCTATGTGGGGATTCATAATTTATATAGGAGCCTATGTGGGCTCATACTGTATATTGTGAGGCTATGTGAGGGTTCATACTGTATATAAAAGGCTATGTGGGGATCATAATGTATGTAGAAGGCTCATAATGTATACAGGAGGCTATGTGGGGATTCATAATTTATATAGGAGCCTATGTGGGCTCATACTGTATATAGTGAGGCTATGTGAGGGTTCATACTGTATATAAAAGGCTATGTGGGGATCATAATGTATGTAGAAGGCTCATAATGTATACAGGAGGCTATGTGGGGCTTACAATGAGTCTATGTGAAGCTCAAAATGTAAATAGGAGGTTATGTGTGCCTCATAATATATAGGAGGCTAGGTGGGGTTCATACTGTATATAGGAGACCATGTGGTGGTTCATATTATATATAATAAGCTATGTGTGGGCCTAAATTGTATTTAGGTGACTATGAGGGCTCATACTATATTTAGGGGAATATGATAGGACTCATGTTGTATGTTGAAGGCTATGTGGTTGCTTACAATGTATATAGAGGGCTATATGAAGGCTCATACTGTATATTACATGGCTATGTCTGAGCTCACACTGAATATACAAGTACTATGTGGGGGCTCACACTATATATAAAGTAGCTATGTGGGGGCTTTTTGTATAGAGGGACTATTTGGGGTCTCATACTGTATATAAAGGGATATGTGGTAGCTAACTGGATGTACATAGAGGGCTTTGTAGGAGCTCATACTGTATATATGAGGCTATGTGAGGGCTTATACTGTTTGTAGGGGTTGTGTAGGGGCTCATACAGTACAAATGGGACTATGTGTGTCGGCTCAGAGAGTATATAGGGGCTGTGTGTGGGCTTACACTGTATATATGGGCTATGTGTGGACTTATACAGTATTTAGAGTGGCTGTGTGAGGGCTTATTCTTAATTCTACTCTATATTAAGTGAAGTGATCAAATTAATATTAATAAAACATAATAATTAATATTAATATAAAGCAGACCTAATTATAGACTACTGGTTCAGCCTCCACAGCAGTCACGACCTTTCATGTGGCACCTCGCAAACTTTAGTTGTCCGCCCCTGCTGTACACTGATCTTACAGGTCACAAAGCTTATGCTCAAGCATATGAATCAATTGGTTATTTTGGTTGTTTTCTTAGTTTGGTTATTTTGTTTTTTTTGCTCTGAATACAATGTTATTGTTTTCTTCTAGTGTACACCAACCTTTCTGCAGTGTGATGAGTGCTGTGAGTGACACACGGGATTATTGGTTCCTACATCTATAGCCAACATCAATTTTTCTCTATTGTGCATCTCTTCAATTTGACTCATCAAAGAAGGACGTCACGGTACAATCTGTGCTTTGCAAAGTGCTGCAGGTAGAACAAAAAATGCATTAACCGTGATCTGAACAAAATCCATTGTGAATAAGTGTCAGAGGGTTCACAATAAAATTCCTATACTGTTTATTTCATCCTTTCAGCCACCCAATTCATTCAAGACTATGAGCAGAATCAAAATGCCTCACATTCATTATATAAAATATTGGCTATAGCTGAGTATGAAATGTATTACAGATAGAAAGTCTGGGTGCTTTTTATGCATTTTATATTTGCAAGAACATACTACTGTAGAGTAGGGGTTGTGTTATAGGTACAGCATAGGACTGCAATCAGAGCTTTAGAGCATCCTTCCAGGTCACCCAACTTCCAACCAAACTATGGCCACCAAAGCTTTGTATCGTTGGCTCCATTTTACAGTCACATCAGACTAAAGGGTTAAGGTGAAAACACACTCTGCATGATGCATGCGAGATACTCGCATGAGTATCGCATGACCCACCTGAAACGGCCCCTTCCTCTCTGAATGGGAGTGCATCAGCTGCTTGTGTTTTGATGGAGCTGACACGCTCCCGTTCAGAGAGGCAGTGGCTGCTTCGGGTAAGTCATGCAAGACTCATTTTGCATATATCTCACTTAAGACCCCGTTACACGATGTTGGAACGATGTCCGCAATGATCTCGTGGGCGCGCAGTCGTTGCAGACATCATTTTGACATCGTTGGTGAGATGTCACATGTCTAGATATCGTGGACAACTCACCAACGATGTTGTGAGCAGGTATCGTTTGCACAACCCAGCGAACTATACCTGTCATTGCTGTGAATGGGCGAAGTCATAAACGACATTATTATCATGGTGTCATACACAACGATATACCAGGTTGGCTGATCATTGATCGTGTGGCTTGAGAACGTGTTATCATACCTGCGATCAGCGATCCAACAATTTATCGTTGCAATTTGGCAGAATCACATGTAACGAGGTTACAACGATGTCGCTGGAACGCCTCCAAGTCCAGCCAGTTGAATGGCCACAAAGGTCTCCCGATCTGACCCCCTTAGACTTTTATCTTTGGGGTCATCTAAAGTCAATTGTCTATGCTGTGAAGATACGAGATGTGCAGCATCTGAAACAACGGATACTGGAAGCCTGTGCTGCATTTCTTCTGCAGTGTTGCTATCAGTTTGTCAAGACTGGAAGAAGAAGGTTGACAATCCAACACAATGGGCAGCACTTTGAACACATTTTATAGGTGGTCATAAACTTGTAAATAACTCATGAAAGAATAAAGTTATGTTAAAACCAAGCACACCATCGTTTTTTTTTAATGAAATTCTCAATAGGTTTGATGTGTCACATGACCCTTTTCCCATTCAATAATATAAAGTTGGATCCAAAATGGCCATCTTCAAAATGGCCGCCATAGTCACAACCCATCTGGAAAAGTTTTCCGCCTCCCATATACTAATGTGCAACAAACAGGAAGTTGATATCACGAACCATTCCCACTTTATTTAGGTGTATCCATATAAATGGCCCACCCTGTACATCTGTCTTCAGTACACTCCTCTGCTCCCCCTAGTGGTGCCTACAGGTGGCCAGAATATAAAAGTTTAATGCTAAACAGAGAGAAATCAATATTGTTCCATTTTCTTCAGTAAACCAACACTTTGATTTGAACTTATTAGTATGTTGTCAGATGCTACCTGTCATTGTAATCCTGCCTCTAACGATTATAAAAAAACATTCCTGATAGTAAAGGAAGTTGGAGTCAAAAAGAAGCAATAGTGGACATTGTACAAATTGTAAGATTAATATTTTTGCTTTGCTTGTTTTACCTGTCTGTGTGATTCTTCCTGTGATGATAATGAGACTGCTGAAATGTTTTCTGCAAAGGACTAGGAGTCTAATATTTTCTTTACACATATCAATTACAAAATAGAAACCTTTTTCTTCCACCAACCTGGATATCAGTCTATTCAGCTCTTCGTACTCGATAACATGGGGTCAATTTATACATGATCCCTTTATCATTTATTATTTGATCCTTGAACATAATTAAGTCAATAATATCTACATAAGAATGTAACTTTATTATTCCACCTGGAGTCAAAAAGATATTATAATGTATATACAATCCTTATATTCGAGGGTCAGGTTTAGGATTTCCTTCAGGGTCATGAAGCTTTTCATTGAATCTTCACTTGGCAACATTACCTCATTTACTATTTTAGTTTTCTATTACATGTTTTTAGTGGAAAGGGCTTTGTTTTATTTTTTATCTGATACAAAGCTTCAATTCCTTTGTAAAGCCAAAGAGTTAAATGACAAAATTCTGTTTGTCTCCTGCCATCACTAGGGGGAGCTAATGAGCTCACTGAATACTGGTTATGCATTGAACTTAAAGGACTTACTTGGGGCTTTTTTTTATTCCTGTGGGCCAAAGAACTTACCTGTAGGTAGTTAAAAACTACCTGTCTGTTCTACCCGGTGATAATCTCTTCTAGCTCAGGGTTACAGATTGGTCCTGCCAGCGATTCTTCTGCTTTCTTTGACCTCAAGTCAGTAGAGCAGAGAGGAAACATTCGTCAATCATTGGCAATGATGCCTTGTTGAAAGAGCACAGAAGAAGAGAAAGAGTTTCTCTGTCGACGTTGGCTCAAAGGAGGCAGGAGAATCGCTGGCAGGACCGTTCCATGTCCAATCTGAGCTAGAAGATCTCCCTACACCTGCCAGTAAGTTCTTAGCCCTATGGGAATAAAAAGGCCACAAATAATAACACCATTACAATTGGGTTGCAATTCTCCTTCCAGTGGTGACTGCAGGTTGATAGAATTGTATAATCTACCTGTGTTCTGCCCTTTGATGATCTCGTCTAGCTCAGAGCGGTTATGGACGGGTCCTGTCAGTGATTGTCCAGCTTCCTTTGACAGAGCAATACCTTTTCTTCTGACTTGCTCTGCCAACGTCAAGCTGATTGACAATGTAACATTCATCCGAGTTACAAGTAAAAAGTGGAATCCCGGGCACACTAAATGCAACCTGAACCACAAGATACTCAGACAACCTTTAACCCCTATACAGGGATCTGGCTTTACTGCAAGGTCCAGGGGGTTGCTGCCAATAGATGGGTCGTAGTATAGGAATAGGAAAGTTGCCAAGCAGGATCAAAGCTGACAGGTCAGAAAAGTACTTCATTGTTTGGCTTGAGAATCGTACAAAGCAGGCAGAATTTAATCCAGAAAATCAATAATACAAAGCAGGAATACCAAGTGAACCAGGAAATATATCTAGTGACCAGCAGGAGCACACAGAGGATTCATATAGGCTGCAGTACGTCCTAATTGACTGCAGCTGGGAAGCCATACAACACATCCACAAGTCAGACTACTACATCACCAGACCCACCTTTGGAGTGAACACAGTGGTGCCTGGTGCCAGAGGAAGAAGTTGTAGGAGCAGGCTCTGGGGATGTGACAGAGAGCAGCGATGGGCCATATGTCAATCAGCATGACATCGATAATGACACGCTGACTACAGAGCAGAGAAGAAGAGAAGGAATTGATGTGTTGACATGGGTTCAAAGAAAGCTGGAGAATCACCAGACGGGCCGGTCTGTGACAAGTCTGAACTAGAAGGGATCAAAACATGCAGGTTGTTTGCAACTACTTGCTGGTAAGTTCTTAGTTCAATGGGGAAAAGAAAACAATTGATAAAGGAACCATTACAATTGGTTTGCAATGCTTCCCCTAGTGGTGAATGTAAGTTATTCTACTCATTATATAATTTACTGTGTTATGCCCTGCGATGATCTCTTTTAGTTCAGATTGGCTACAAGCAGGTCTTATCAGTGATTTTCCAGCTTCCTTTAACCTCATTTTAACAGAGCAATTCCTTCTCTTCCACTCTGCTCTGCCAAAGTCATGCTGATTGACTTGAGCAGTTTGCCATCTGTCAAACAGCATGACTTTGGCAATGACGCCTTGTCTACAGAGCAGAGAAGAAGAGAAGAAATTGATCTATCGATGTGGGTTCAAGGGAAGCTGGAGAATCGCTGGCCAGACTGGTCCAAGCTAGAAGAGATCGTCAGATGCGCAGAACAGGCAGGTAGTTAGCAACTACCTGTCGGGAAGTTCTTAGTCATATGGGGAAAAAAATAAAAAACCCAAATTACCCTTTGACAATGACACCATTACAATTAGTTTGCAATGTTCCTACTAGTAGTGATTACAGGTTGTTAGAATTGTATTTTTTACCTGTGTTCTGCCCTAGAGAGTGGTTACAGACTGGTTCTGTCTGCAATTCCCCAGCTTCCTTTCACCAAACAGAGCAATTCCTTCTCTTGTGCTCTGTCAACGTCATGCTGATTGACAGAATCAGGGAGCCATTTGTCAATCATCCCCTGTCTACAGAGCAGAGAAGAAGAGAATTAATTACTCTGTTGATGTGGGTTCAAGGTAAGCTGGAAAATCATTGGATTAACTGGAATAGAGCATCAAACAGGCAGGTAGTTAGCAACTACCTGCCATTTAGTTCTTAGCCCTATGGAAACAGAAAGCCCCGAACAACCCTTTAATAATGAAACCATTACAATTGGGAAGCAATGCTCCCCCTAGTGGTAACTGCAGGTTGTTAGAATTGTATCACTTATCTGTATGTTTCTACAGGAGAAAATAAACCAATGACCATAATTAAGACATAGAAATTCATAAGCATAGAACTGTAAACTTAAAAATAAATATAATGGTGTTATAAAATGATTGATTTAAGGCTTCCATTCAGCACTGTGCCTGTCACTCAGAACATATGATGATTTCTCATTGGATAGTTCCAATGAGCTCTATATTTCATGTGATTTTGTATCATCCAGTTTGCTAATGCAAAAACCCTTTAATAGCAAATTTTACCTAAATAATTGCAAACAATCAGTTATCAGATGTTCCCCTGTGCTATTTAAATAATTAATGGTAATTGTCAATTGATTGCTATAGCTTAATGCAAATTTGCATTTAAATACAATATTAATGAGTAGTCATCGATATATCTGCTACAATTGCAGTCAGTACCATGCCTCATTTTACTCTATTCCTACACCCATAACAGTAAACATGGAAAATTGTTTCCAGAATAAAAGAGGTTCTGCGTAATACTTAAACTCTAAAGGTAAAAGAGTTATCAAAGAAATAAAGGTCCTTGGTATGAAACTGAGAGCAATGGGGCAATCTGACCCTTGTGTCCTAGAAATCTGTAAAATAATATAATAAATATTTGAAACATTCTATATTATTATTATTATTATTATTATTATTTATTTATATAGCACCATTAATTCCATGGTGCTGTACATGAGCAGGAGTTACATACAAAATTATAGATCTGGTTTACAGTAAACAAATTAACAATGACAGACCGATACAGAGGGGAGAGGACCCTGCCCTTGTGGGCTTACATTCTACGGAGCAATGGGAAGGAAACAGTAGGTCCAGGTTGCAGCAGATCTGGTGGTGGAGAGGTGGTAGCTCCGGTGGCGGTGGGGCTGCAGCTCCTGAGGCGGTGGGTCGGCGGCTCGGTCATTGCAGGCTGTAAACTTTCCTGAAGAGATAGGTTTTCAAGTTCTGTCTAAAGGATCCGAGTGTGGTGGATAATTGGACATGTTGGGGCGCAGAATTCCAGAGGATGGGGGATATTCAGGAAAAAATCTTGGAGGTGGTTGTGTGAGGAAAGGATAAGTGTGGAGGAAAGGAGGAGATCTTGGGAGGATCGAAGGTTATGTGAGGGAAAATAGTGTGAGATTAATTCAGAGATATAGGGAAGAGACAGTTTATGGATGGCTTTGTAGGTCAGTGTTAGTAGCTTGGACTGGATTCGTTGGGGAATTGGGAGCCAGTGGAGGGATTTGCAGAGGGGAGAAACAGGGGAGTAGCGAGGAGAGAGGTGGATTAGTCGGGCAGCAGAGTTAAGGACAGAGCTGCCACCTTCCCATCATGGGAGCTTCCACCTACCCACTGTTGGAGCTGCCACCTCCCCATTATCGAAGCTTCCACCTCCCCACTGTAGGAGCTGCCGCCTCACCACTGCCGGATCTGCCGCCTCACTATCACCGGAGCTGCCACCTCCCTACCCCTGAAGCTGCTGCCTCACCAACACTAGAGTTACCTCCTCCCCACCACTAGAGCTGCTGCCTCACCAACACTAGAGTTGCCTCCTCCCCACCACTAGAGCTGCTGCCTCACCAACACTAGAGTTGCCTCCTCCCCACCACTAGAGCTGCTGCCTCACCAACACTAGAGTTGCCTCCTCCCCACCACTAGAGCTGCTGCCTCACCACCACCAAGAGTTAATGAAAATCCCAACCTACTGTCTCCTCTCCATTCTCCTGTAGACTTTGAGCCCACAAGGACAAAACCTTCTCCCATCTGTGTCTGTCATTGTTGATGTTCATTGTAATTTGTACTTGTATTGTGTAGGTAGCCTCTTCTCATATGTGCAGCACCATAAAATCATTGGAGCTCTAAAGATAAATGATGATAATAATCTGCAAGTAAGGAGCAGACCTTATGGCTGTTATGTGGTCTTTGAGCGCTAGAATACCAGTGCTCTAAGTTGAGATCCTTTGCTGGACTCCCATATTGAAGACCTGTGTTATTAGCACTAGTGACCAGTGTGCACTACAATGCTTGGGTGCTCAATTCTGGAAATGAGCAGGTGGGACACTTGGGCAGGTGCACCTCGAGTACTGAGTATAATGGAAGTCAATGGGAAACTTAAGCTTATTTCCGAGAGACTCTTCACAAATTTCCCATTGACTTCCATTGTACTCAGTAATCAAGTCATGCCCGTTCATGCATCTGTCCTGCTCGCTTCGGGTACATGGCACTCAAGCATGGTAGTGCTTGCTCATCACTAGTTAGCACCAATGGAGGTGGAGAATAGATGCAAGAGTCATCGAATGGGAGCGGATAGGGGAAACAAACACTGTGAACTTCTATCCTATAATGAAGGGCTCTAGTTTGATATTTGCTCTGGGGTACTCCTTTGAGTGCTAAAATATTGGCCCCAAAGTCGCTGGTATTTGCAGTAGTATCAGAGAATACAGAGCCCCTTTTTCCTGCTCGTTTCTATTTTTTACTTTTATGCTTTGTCAATTTATCACGGATGTGTCATATATCCCATAGCGGGTACAAATTAGATTCCTGTCATACATTAATCACACAGGTGTTTTACACATTACTCTATGGCAGTATAGAAGTTAAACAAATGTGTGGCGCTCCTGCAAGAGCCGCTGACTCAGCACATTGTTCTGCAGACCTGTCAGCTCTATGAGGCTCCCAGTAAAATATGTACATCGTCCTATGACTGCGTCTTAAAGTCATTCTTCACTCGGAATATTAAGGTGTCTTTACGCAGTGTAGTCATATCACAGTCTCTCTGCAGGATTCTTCCAAAACTGAATGAAAATGACAGATTATTTTTTGAGGGGGAGGGAAATTTCATAAAAATGGTGGAAAAATGTACATTTTAAAATATATAGTGTTAAGGGCAAAGTGCGGAGTCGGGAGCTGCTAACTATTTCGGGAGAGGTGTTTGCAAATCCAAGAGAGTAAAAAGCAACTAAAATGAATTTATCTGTCTTAAAAGATTGAATAATGAAAATAAATGTGAAATAATATTAATTTGTAAGCCAAAATCAGAGGCAGATCTAGGTTTTCCAGCACCTGGAGCAAGAAATGAATCAATGCTCCCGGCAGTGCCCAGGGCAAATGCCCAGCTTGCCCCCCCAATACACCCTTGTTCCAAAATAATAATAAATGTAATATGAAGAACTTGTGAAAAAATCCTTATCTTCACCCCACCACTCACCTCTCTGACCACAATGCTCTGCATCGTCAACCTATCTGGGTCTCGGCATCTTCAGATTGCTTCTGCTTGCTTTTGCTTACAATGGCGCTCAGGAGAATTTTGTGCCTGCGTGTGCAAGATCAAAGTGCACCTCCTTGATCTTTTGCACTTTCGCAGAAACCTCCCGAGCTCTCAGCAAATCTGGATGTCTTGACCCAGCATTAGAAGCCCAAGGATTTCAGCGCAACCAGAGGTGAACAGAAAATGCAGTGGGGAATGCACATGTGACGAAGAGGTATCAGAGGGATGAGTATGAAAAATAATTTTTTATACATTTTGGTGGTCCTTAAAGGCGCTGTCCACTACTGGGACAACCCTTTTTGAATCCACTTGTTTTCCCCCTCTAAAATAATAGACCTTGTACTCACCTCCCGTGCTGCCGCTGTTCCAGTGCTGTCGGTAACTGCACCTTGGGGCTCATGTGACATTGTGATAGCTCATTTGGTACTACCCACAGTTTTCTTGCAATATGGTTTGTCCTGCTGTGGAAAGTGGTGGGATTCAAAATGCGTTGACCCAATAAACTACATGTCTTCTGTGCATCACTGGACAAAAGGTAGCACAGATTATACCCATGTGACGCGAGTCACTACAGTAACAAGAGTCACAACAAAAAGTCTAAGATGACACACTCACAACCTAATGGTATAGAGAAGACAGAGTGGTCAGACAATCTGGGGTCAGTTGAGGAGAGGTCACAGTACATTAGGAGAAGCCAGAGACATTGTCAAAAAAACGAGCTGAGGTCAGGTATGCACAGAAGGATGAGGCAGTAT